>LXKZ01000095.1:0-47873 GCA_001856765.1 Endoconidiophora polonica | reverse complement strand
GCTCTCCCTTAGTTAAACTACAAAGTGCTAGATTAGTACTACGGTGGGTGACCACGTGGGAATACCTGGTGTTGTATGTGATATTTTATGTTTAACTTCTACGTTTTGCTTGTTATCGAGATATTGCTTCTTAACATGTTATTGTTGTAAAAAGGGGGTAAAAAACTACGGACTGCAGGTTTTTTTTTCAGTTTGATATAGATGTGAGTAATATAAGTTTACGGGCATCAGAAGTGAAACGTAAATCAGAGAGTATGTGAAATGACACAATAACGTCATATATCGTTATCTGCAAAGACCATAAGAAAAGAAGACAAAATAGCTAGTGCGCTAGTATGTTGGAGCATTTTTATATTATATAGCCATATCCCCGCAAGGTCTCCACTCAAAGTACTTTAATGAAGAGAGGCATCGTTAGCAAGAGACCAAGCTACAGCACGTTTGATGCCTTCGTCAAGCGGCACAATAGGGCTGTAACCAAGACGCGACCTGGCCTTTTGAATATTGAAATAGCGGGTCATTGTCGAGTAGATGATGCGCTGACGATTGAACGTAGCGGGCTTCTTAATGATGCTGAAGAAGATCTCGCTAGCGAGGCCCAGCGCCAGGCCGACAGTGCGGGGCAGGTTCCACACGTGCTCGGTGCCCTTTGTCGAGCCGGCAGCGTTCCAAACGGCGCGGCAGAAATCCCAAAAGTAGATGGGGGAGTCGTTGGTGATAAGGAAGGCCTCGCCGTCGACACGCTCGTAGTCGAGCGGTATGGTGGAGCTAACGGCAGCGGTGGCGAGGAGGAGGCGGGCGGCAAGTAGGTGGGCGTGGGATACGTTTCCGACGTATGTAAAGTCGAATAGGTTGTTGTTGTCGCCGACTTGCACGCTAGTGCGGCCGTCGCGGTATATCTGGATCATGTGCTTGGTGGCCATACCGTCGGCTTCGCCAAAGATGCCGCTAGGGCGGATAGCGCAGGTAAGTAAACTAAAGTCTCCCTGGCGGTTGGCAGCGAGGACAAGAGCTTCGGCTTCGGCCTTGTCGCAGAGAGATGAAAGTTAGTGTTTATGGCGAAGATGTCAGGCTTGATGCGTGTGATTTACCTTGGTCTCAGAGTAATAGGATGACTGCTTGCTACCGCGGATGATGGGCCACTCTTCAGTAGCATTGAGCAGATCGCTAGTGTTGTCGCTCAAGATACTCGCCGAGCTAGTATACACCAGAGCCTTAACACCGGCCTTTTGGCAAGCCTCAATGACGCAGGCGGTGCCTTGTACATTGACCTTCTGAAACAAGGTCTTGTGAACATCCGACTCTCCCTGGGCGGCAGGCGACGCAGTGTGGATGACAACGTCGGGGCGTGCCTCTTCGAACACTGCCAGCAGCTTGGCGGCATCGGTGATGTCGCATTCGGCATAGACGGCGCCGTCAACGCGGTTGCGCGCACAGCGTAGATCAACGCCGGTCACGGAGGTTGTTGCCCAGAGCGCCGAAGTTAGCAACTGTGATACTATGTGGTGGCCGAGGAAGCCGTTGCCGCCAATGACCATGACCTTGCCCAGGTCCATGGGCTCTTGCGAGGGAGTTGACATGGAAGGCCTTCTTTTTTTTGGTTGATATTATGTGTTATGTGCTGTTATATGTACGTTGGAGGGGTCTTTCCTCTGGAAGAAAGTGGTCGAGGTTGGGGATACGAAAAGGAGGTTGTGACGATCGCAAAGAGACGTAGGTTCTGGAAAAGAGGCCGATTCAAAAAACAAGAGTCTAAGTAAAGAATAAATCCTAGGCGCGAAAAGGAAGTTATCTCGATGGCCTGTCGTGTTCAGTTCCTCCTTAGCTTAGTCGCAGGATTGAAGGAAGCATGAAAGCTATGTCAAGATACTTATGGTCCTCTAGCTCATTTTATCAAGCGCGATAGACACTATCGCGGTAAAAGTAAGCATCGCTAAGCGCCATGCATTTCTTTGTGTGTGAAACGAAGATATTATAGCGATTTGCCGCCTTTGAACATAGCACCTAAATATAGACATCATTATTCACTTATCGATAACTCAACTTGCTACAAAACTTCATCAAACGAAGTATCACATCTATTTCATCATTAATAACGACCTCATATCCTCGGCCGCAAATGCCCTCGATAGAGATTCTTGTCCATATCGCAGCTCCAAGCTTGGCGCGTAATGACGACTATTATCGTGGGCTAGCGCAGGCCTATATCAACTTTTCTCCTGGCCAACGCATAGAAATCATAGGCCCATCGGTACAACAACCACAAGAGCCTACGCCTGTTGATGAAAATACAGAGCTCACTAGTGACGGGCTGTCTGTGGGCCAACCCCTTCAGCAGCCTCCTCCATCAGCGCAACCACAGCCGGACTATCACCAAGCCATCCTGAGCGCCGAAAGTCGCTCCTTTGGCGCTAGCGATGTAGCAGCCTCTTTTTCCAGTGTTCTAGACAATGCAAACTCGCCTCGTGTCAGAGTTCCCTCTCCAGAGCACAATGAGTATACCATCATTCCAGTTTCACCCACAATATATTGCCCTCCGCGCGAGGGAGGAGAGAAGGAGAAGACGTCATTTTCGCATGTTTCCGACTCTCAGGCGTCAGTTCAACCTACTGCCGACAGCAAGGCATCGTACTCTGAAATTCAGGACGTTTCTATCGATGAATTCAATTCACCTACTCGCGTTTTACAGTTTATTATGCAAAAACGCAAAGCAAGGCCAACTACGCCGCATGATCATGGTTCAGATGCTGGTAGTAGTCCGATAATATCTTCAACTCCACGGTCAAAGAGGAGCAAGATTAATGATACCAACATTCCGGCACAGTCTCTGCTAGAACAAAGCATACCCATACCTATCACTACGTCATCATCAGCCGTGCAGGCATGTAATCCAGATGTTGTGTCCGATTCGGTCGCAAGTCCAATTCGTAGGTCTAGCTTTGTAGCAGAAAAAGCCCTCCTACAGCCTCCAATATCCCTTGCATCAAGCACAAGCACAAACATAATGACTACAAAGGACAACCCAACACCACAAGATACGGCGCTAAAGTCTCCAAAAATGCGACGATTGTTAAATGCGGGCCTGCAGCGATCCGACTCAGAGCCGGCTACTATAGCCAAGAAGACGTCTCCTTTCCGGAACCCACGTACTCTTGTTAAATCGAGCAGTGCTCTTGATGTTTTGTCGCAGTTTCACGGTACACCGAGACAGCCTCTATTCCGTCACGACGTACAGCGCCGCCTCCAAGAAACAAAACAGGCGGCAGCACATCTACAGCAGCGCGAGTTCCAAGAACGTCTCTATGATGGACTTGAAATATGCTCTCTCGAGCCAGCAGCCAGTGATGACAACATCACTGCAGAGGAACTAATAACACCCAAACTACGACAGGTAGCAAAAGATCTTAATATCGCGACGCGCTTTAAGTTAAACTTTTCCCGTGATCTGGACCCGACAGAGCGAGGATTTTGGAGCATAGATACTTCAAAGTGGCCCAAGCTCCTTCAAGAATCAGCGTGGGTGTTCTTGGCCAACTGGGTAGGTGCTGGGTTTGCTGGGTGGGGAGTACGATGTTATCGAGATGAACAACGAAGTTGGATACGTGTCTATTGCTGGGGAGTCGTCGTGGGTCCAGTCTACGGCATGATATATCTAGCTTCTGAAAGACGGCTTAAAACGGAGATGACGCAGTGGATAGATGCAGATGAGCAAGCAGCTATTGTTGTAGAGGCACGTGAGAGAGTTCATGAACAATATCATACATGACGCGTACAGGAAGGGCACGATATAAAAAACTAATAAGGTCGTAAGTAGATGATGCTGTCATCACATAGCATCGTCTTTTACAAAATACAGAACAAAAGACATACAATCACACAAAACAAGACAATATATGCACATGACAAAGACGGTTTAAGATATAATCTCTCTTGAAGCTTTGAGTATTACTATTACAAGGACGCTGCTAGACTCTAGATCGAGCCATTGCAAGGTTTAAGCTATGACCTGCCCATATACAAATCGTTCCCTCATCCGGAACAAGACACGAATAGATAGAATATAAAGGAAATAATAGAAGGAAATCAAAAACAATAGACACAAAGAAATAGGCACAAGGCGGAGGGAAGATGGTGGGGGACTTGGGATTTTACTGGCTGACCAGAAAACTCGAGCGAGAAAACAGGCAAGCTGTATCTGGAAATATTGCTTGCAATATTTAGTCTTTTCCACAGGGGAAGAAGGAACCCACAAGCAGAAGCAGAAGACCAAAACAAGGACGGCGGCTCTCAGAGCAGATCTCAGTGATGCTCTCAGAGCGAGGATTCGGGTGGTTTTGTTCTTCTCGGTTGCTTCCTGCTTGTTTCCTGGTGCTGTGGCTGCAAGAGAATGGCGCCGACTAAGAAAGAGAGCGGGCAGAAAGAAGAAAAGATAAATAAAGGGGAAAATAGAAAGATTAAGGTTGACGCAGAACAGGTCGAGCCGCAGAAGAGTGGAACTCGTCAACCTGATGAGAAGACTCCCATTCGGAGAAGGCTTAGCTTCAGGTCTCTTGTAGTTTTTTTTTCTCTTTTAGTCGTTCTCCCAAACAAGAGACTGTCCTGACAGTTCGTCAAAAAAAGGATGCATATAATAACAGGTATCGTAAGGATCGTAAGAAAGTAAAATAGAGGATAAAATTTGGAGTAGGAATTTGGTGGTAACGGAGTGCGAGAATAGAAAGAGATAGAGAGCCGAATGGAGCGTACAAAGCCTGTCTGTCTGTCCCCTTCTTTTCATTTTAACTTTATTCGCCGGCATCGCATCTCTTTGAAGGTCACAAGAGTCAAAGATCGTGTATAGCGAACAGAGTTGGACTGCATCTACAGAGCGGCGACGAAGGCGGCCAGGACGGCAACAGCCAGGCCGGCGCTAGACAGCTTGGCGGCACCGGCGGTCACGGGGACGCCAGTAGTAGAAGGAGAAATACCGCTTGAGGCAGCAGTGCCCGAAGCACCAACACCCTTGGCAGAAGAGGTGACAGAAGACTGACCGCCGGTCTGAGCCGTGGTGGCAGGAATGACGGCAACCTCGCCAGCGCTGGTGGTGAACTCAACGGTGGGAATGGTGGCGGTCGAGGTAAGCACGGTAGTGGTGTACGACGAGGCAATAACAGTGCCGTCAGTCGAGCAGGGCACGGTAGCAGTAGCAGTGATAGTAACAACGGTGGAGGGTCCGGCAACAGTTGTGGCCTGGGTGACAGTCAGCACGGAGGTGATGGTGTCGATACCAGTGACAACAGCAGGGTTTCTGTCAGTGTAACCGGCGCAGATACCTTGGACGTAGGTCAGAGCAGTGTTAATGATATCATCAGTCTCGCCGTTAGAGTAGATGCACGAGAAGACGTTGTTGATGAAAGCCTCCTCGGGGCAGTAGCAGCTGTAGTCGGTGTTGCCCGAGCAGGGAACTGAGAACATCCAGGTGTTCAGGCACGAGGGAACCAGATCGGGGGTGTCCAGGGTAGGAACGGGAGATGAGGCCGTGGTAGTAGCGCCAGTGCCGTAAGGGGCAGAGATGGTGGTGCCGGGGACACTGGAGGAGATCAGCTTGGTTGAAGAGACAACACTCGAGGTCGAGCCCAGGATAGTGCTAACGACGGAGGTAGTCACGGGGAAAGTGCTAGAAGTGACGCCAGTAACGGTGGACGCGGTCGCGACAACAGACGAGACCGTCTCAGTGACGTACGAGGACACACCGGTGGTCTCAACAACAGAAGTGCTCTGGACGGTGGTTGAAGTGTGAGTCTCGGTAACGGGGCACAGAGTGGTAGTCAGAGGGATAGTGTCAGTGACAACGATGACCGAGGTCTGAGAGGCAGCAGGGCAGTTGGTGATTGAGGCAGCGCATGAGGTGATGGTCTTGACAGCGGTAGTGAAGACAGTAGAGGTGCTCAGGAAGGAAGTAGTGAAGACGGAGGTCTGGGTCACGACGGTGGGCTTGGTTGTCAACACAGTCGTCGACAGCAGCGACGAAGTGGACGAAATCACGGTAGCGTTGACGGGCACGACAGACGAGGTGGTGGAGTAGACGGTGGACATGGACACGCCGTACGAGGTGCTCAGCGAAGCAGTGGTCTTGACAATGGTCGACGACTCAACAATGGTGCTGGTAGTAGACTTTGCAGCAGAAGAGGTGGACGAGGTCTTCTCAGCGGAAGTCGACTTCTCAGTGGTCTCAGAGGCAGATGAGGTAGACGTGGTCTTCTCAGCGGAAGTCGACTTCTCAGTGGTCTCAGAGGCAGATGAGGTAGACGAGGTCTTCTCAGCGGAAGTCGACTTCTCAGTGGTCTTAGAGGCAGATGAGGTAGACGAGGTCTTCTCAGCGGAAGAGGTGGTCTCAGAGGCAACGAAGGAAGTAGAAACAGTAGTCTTCTCGACGACGGAGGAAGTGGTCTTGGTCTCCTCAGCAGAGGAGGTGGTGTAGGCAGGAATAGTCTTAACCTTGGTGCTTAGAGTCGAGCTGCTCGAGGCCACCGAGGTTTGCGACAGAGTAGTGGCAGTGGCAGTCTTGCTAGTAGTGGCGCTGTTGCAGTCGAACGAAACCGAGGGCACGGTAACCTCGCAGCTGCCGCTAGGCTTGCCGCTCTGGACGGGGTACACAATGGTCACGTTCTTAGCACCACCGCACTGCGAGTTGGGCACGCTGGTACCGTACTTGGAGCAGGACGAGCGAGTTTTGCAGGTACGGCCATCAGGCATGTCGTAGTGGAACTCCAGGTCACAGTCAAAGGCAGGCTGAACGCTGAAGGTGCTGATAGAGAACTTCTCGACGGTCGTGCCATCACAGCTGATCTTGGGCGAAGTCGACTTGGAGCTGGAGCAGCTACCGCTGATCACCTTGCCCGAAGAGCCAATGCCCTCCAGCATGCGCTTGGCCGACTTGCCGGAGCCGCAGGACCAGCCGCTGAATTGGAAGCCGTTGTAGCTGCTGACGCTACCAATGGCCAGGTCACTCCAGTCAAAGCCCGTCTTCTGGGCATCGGTGCAAGTGTTGTCCGTGTTGGACGGGCACGAGAACGACGAGCCGGAGTTCCAGGTGGCCGAAGTCTGGCCAAGGAGGGCGGCAGTCACCGCGATAACAGTAGTCTTCATGGTGAAAGTGTGAAAGATGAACAGTAGGTATAAACGAAAAGAGGTTGGAAAGTGAGTGTAAGTGATAGCGAGTATCAAAGAAGAAGAGGCTGTATGGCGAGAGAGAGACTGTTCTACCAGTGAACAGGTTTAAGAAATAGAAGTGAAAAGAGTCAAAGCAAAACGAATGGACTTTGACGGAAACGAGAGAATACTCAAAAGAGAGAGAGAGAGGGAGAAGACGATGAAGAAGAGGATGGGAAGGATAAGCTTGTAGAGGAGAAGCAACAGAAGCAGTTCTAGAGCGGGAGACCACGACGCTATATATCTCGATCCAGATTATCTGTGGTATCACAGCTATTCCGGTCTTGTTCTGGTCTTGCCCCGAGCAGCTTGACTATCCAACTACAATATATCAAGGGGGCCGTGTGTTTCTGTTCTTTCTACTGCGGTCGATGCGAAGCGAGCCCTTCATTGGCTGGCGCCTTCACATCATTCACCCCCCCCCTCTTATATTCTTGGTCTTCTTACACTCCCTGTCTGCTTATTTTCACGCCCAGCAGGCAGGGTTTTCTCTTTCTCTCTCAGTTGTTCTCTTTCGCTCCTCTCGGCTCTCTTTTTTCTCATACACAGCTACTCTTGTTGTGCGCCTCTGCTGCTTTCCTTCTGTTTCTCCTTGCATAGAACCCTCGCTAACCTGAGCAAACTCAAGCCAACCGTCTCTTCGGTTCTGGCGTAGTCTAGACTTGTTTACAGCCACCTGATCTCCCCTTTGGATCGACCCAATCTAGTGCTAGAGAAAGCCATCATATAACTGTACTATGTACTTCCTGGAAGCTTCCCTTCTCAACTAAGGAACACTATACTAGAAGAGAACACAGCTTTTTTGGGGGGACCTTTTTCCTTGATACGTTTGAGATATCACTTTTGCTCAATGCTATAACTATCGCCCCCCCCCTCCCCTGAAAAGATCTCAAGCCAATACTTTCAGCACATCAATACTTCGATACATCGCCCCCTTCTCCTCCTTGGCCGCTACTACTCTGCTTGAAAAGACTCAGAGTATGACAAGTGACAAGACAGACGCCGTACATAGTAGAAATAAAGATAAAATACCTAGGCCAAGATCTGTTATTAGTACAAGGCTAGGTCAACGCTTAAACCATGTAAAATACAGTCTAGGCGACAAAGCTTGCTTTTTGGGTACCTTTTTGGCCGGCCAATTATAGAGGGTTTTTCACTTTCAAGACTAACCAACCAGCGTCAACTTGGTGTAATTCTCAACCAACCAAACCCGCCAAGTCTGCTTTTGCTTTCTTTCTTACAGCGCCACCTTTCGGCCGAGTTTGCCTTTTCTAGAGAACTTGAACTTTGCTCTGGTCCCATAGCTACGAGAATGCTCCAGACAAACTCAAAGCCAGCCAATAGTTTCAGAGCACTAAACCCTCTTTCATTCATTCCCTGGCTATCTTCTGCGGTCTTGCTTTCTAATATAATAACTGGACTCTAATTCTAGGCTCATAGTTTCCTGCTTAATCATTCCTTTCTCAGATGACGTTGCATTCTAACTTACCCAATAACAACGGTTCAGCAAGCGAGAATCTCCTCCCAGAAACAAGTATATATAAAATATAATGAAAGAATAATGAAAGGCGTGTGGTGCTGGGCCCTCTTCTTTCATAAGCCACTACTACTATGTAGCAAATAGTGCTAGCACCTGTAAACGGAGGCCGACGCATCCGAGCTGCAAGAAGCCGTAAATTCATCTGCTTATACTTCGCTTCTACTCTCACAATATCATTGTGCCCAGACCTGCCAAAGCGCAAACATAAGCAAGAAATATTCCCCGTTTCGTGCTATTAATCTCGTTATTGAGCCGTAGAGAGTCCTCGTTGAGCAGTCGATACTTGGGTAAACCTCATACTATAATAGTGAATAGTAGTACAGTCAAATCATTATTGAAGGTTTCGTTCTACCGCTTATGGCCGGCCGACCATAGTTAGGGTTTGTGCTCATATGTTTTGTTACTCTGCCAAACAAAACAGTCAATTTTTAGTACTCGAGGGTTTAGAAATTATTTTTTATATCTTCCACAAGTTTTTAACTTCGTTCTTTCACTCTTATTCTTCACGAGAGCGGTTAGGCTAGCTTTAGCATCGTATTGTGCAAAATCTCACAGCGGCTAATTTGCCCTTTGACCCGCATCAACTCGTATCACCATTAAGAAGCTTAGCCTCCGTCAGCCTGCAGCCACATCTTGGAGGTTCAGTGGTATTCGTGGAATTGGTCTAGATAGTGTAGTCGCTCACAAGATCTATATCCCCAAATTGATGTGCTACTATCTTCCATATCGGCGTCTATATCAGCCTACCAGTTCCATAGCTATATACTGATATAATAAATAGGGCTAGTCGACAAGTTACACATGAAGTCTGGCACCACGAGTAAAGCATGAATCCTGCAGTCTCCTAGGCTTGATATACGCGGCTTATACGTTTGATCTTCAGCGTGGTAAAGAAGGGGGGAAAATGTCAAGTAGAAACTACAGCCAATGGCATAATATGCGGCAAGCATGTGGGCGAGGGAACAATGACACAGAGTCTCGGTTCTTCAGTAGCAGACGGAGTCTGATATCGTGAATACTATTGGCTGTTCTGGTAGCGAGTGCTTTGTTATCACAATATGCTTCTTGCTGGGTTTTCAACTCTTTCTCGCTGTCTTTCCTTCCTTCCCTCCTTGCTTGTACGTGGCGGGACGCAGGAGAATAACGACCTGAAAAATGCCCCGTGCCCAAGCTCTGCCACTTAAATCAAGCTTGTGGCCATAGTTTATTTCCTTATTGTACTCTTTATCTAAGTGAAATTCAACAGTGACTGCAGTTTGTCATGAAATTCTTCCTGCCACAGTGTGGCCTGAGCAAATATTAATGGCCTTGCTATAGCAGGTAAAAGAGCCGCCGAGATAAGCCAGAAAACTACAATAGGCCACTGAGCTGAAGAGATAAGGGACATGGGAGGTCTATCAGTACCATTTTCTTACTGAAAACAAGGTTCAGGTCGTGGAGAAAAAAAAAAACCCCAAAGCTAAAAGCCAGAGCCATAGCGCTTAGACCAACTTGGCATTCTTATTGTATTGTTATTTTTCGAATTCGTTGTCTTTCTCTCTTTTCTTGTTGTTCAGAGCTTTCTTTTATCCGTCTCTTTCTTGACTGGGGGAATGATTGGGTTAGTTTAGCTTAGGTTAGTTTGGATACTACATGTACTAACTATGCGGTGGGTGATGTGAAACAAGCACTGCCTCTCGTCCTTTTTGATCTGAGAAACATCTGTGTTAGGCTAGACACTCATTGATGTTACAACAAGCAGCTACAATAGAGACAATAGAGAGAGAAAAATATCTTCAATTTCAAGACTTCTTCTCCAGTAACATAGATAGACGCACCCCCTTGATTATGTGAATCTTACGGCTACTACTAACCCTCCCCTCTTCTTCTTCTACATAGTAGTAGCAAAAAAGAATGACCCCTCCTTAGGTTTGAAAGGACTCTAATTCTTCATACGCTTTGGGTTGTGCCAATGTAGGACTAGGAACCAACGAATCGATCTATCTCTCAATCTTGTTATGACTAACTGTTTTCGCTATTTGCTATTTGACTCTTGTATAAGAGAGCCTCCTTTTTATATTGTAATTTTGAAGCGCGTTCATTACAGAAAAAAAAAAGTAATCTTGCGTAAGAGACGTTGTTTTGAATGAATCAAGAAGATAAGATCTTCAATGACCCCGGCCATCAACTTAGCACTAACAAGCCTCTTCGTACATATTCCAATGGCTACATTACGCTTTGACTTCGGTGATGACTGGACATGTAGTGAATAGTAAGACGATATCACAGAAGTCTTGGTATAGAGTAACTTGATTTCCGGCGAACTATCCTAACTATCGAGTGGCACAAACTGTAAGAAAGGCCAACGACTACTTGTGTTTTCGATATTTCCAATTTTATATAGAACAATATCTCCTGTCAACTTCTTCTTATCTACCTGGAACACGAACGCCACGAGTTTTGCAAGGTGAGAATCTCCGAAATTACATACGGTTCAGCTGGTGCTGACGCTCCGCCCTATTCTACTGTATTTATAGATGCATACAACGTTCCTAGTGGCGTCACTAGCCTTCTCCTAGACTAGCTTAACACATTTCCGTCTCAGATATCCATATATTAATACTCGTCCACTACATGTGAAAGAAAAAATTGTATGTAGTCATCACTCTACTTTTACTTTTTTTTTAGCTCAACTATATGATAGCATATTGGCCTACGCTTGCTCTAGTTCAAACACCAACAGGTCGACACCATCTTCTTGTTAGATGCTCTCAAATCCTGAGATACTGGGGCTCAACTTCAAACATAGTACGTATTGTAGCCATTATAAGCTGCTTGTTCAGTTATAGTTGGGAGAGTGGAACGGCCTATACTAGATCGTCATATGTGTCTCCTACTTGTTTCCATGTACATCTTGTTAGCCAAGAATTCACTTGGCAGTAGACTGTTCGTATATGCCTCCCAGTTGCTGGCCTAAACGGTAGTATCCATGTATTCTCTATATTTTCTTCCTCCTATATCTCTCTTGATAGCCTCTATTCTCTCAGACGATGCTCTATCTCTTGTATCGAGCCATATGACACTATGGTTCCTTGCGAATATATATGGTAGTACATACTATTCTAGCCATTCTCAAACAAACACAGCCTTCTTTTCTCCTTGTTATGGCACGCACCGATCGACCAAGTCATGGGGGGGAAGGGAAGAGGGAGGAAGAAAGTCAAGGACAGGAGCAATAATAAAATGGCGACATGGCCCATACTCTGGGAAGAGCAGAAGGAGAAAAACTGGCCAAATAAGATGGGCGTCTAACCCTTTGGCATCTATTGCTACTTGGCAGAAGACTAACTAGTACTCCCCTGTTCATGTCAATAGTAGTACATCAAAGAGCATATGGCAAGAACGTAATAGGGAGAAGAGAAAAAAGACAATCATAAGGCAGGGTAGAGGAATGGGCGGCTCATCCAGTTCTTGGGCTTACAGTTCTAATGAGATATCCTTTCCATCTGCTCCCATAAACCATCCTCTTTTCACGTTCTTTTTTTTTTTTTTTTAACTCAAACTTGTTTCAAGAAACATTCCGGCTATAGCCGCGATAGTTAGCCATAACTGATACTAAGATCTAGCTTAGTAAGATTTTTCCCTTCCCTCCGATATGTCTAATTTCCCACAAGTGTGTATCAGAATATGGATAAAGCATTGGAAAGAAGAAGCCCAGCAGCCGTAAACGAGGAGACACCGCAGGATACATTTTTGATAAAGCCAGGACTACAAACTACCGTTCACACTAGGTAGCAAGATCAGAGTCAAGGTGGCACTAGCAATATTCCGATAATAATGTAGTTGATGATGTGGAGCTTATAGACCAAAAGTTGTAGAAACCACACTACACGTTTCAGGTCAACTTGCTGTATTTTTAGATATTTCTTTTTTTCACACGTAACCTCTCTATCTCTTTAGTTAACAGTGTATGTCAACAAGGCCTTGTGCGCAGAAAGGATGGAACTGAAACAGAGTCAGACTAGGGTAGAGAAGCAAGACTAGCTTTGCTAGGGAGGGTTGAGCAGTATTAGGAGCAAAATAGATAAGCAGAAGTAAGCTAAGCGAACAAAACACAAGGCTAGCCATAAAGCATTTTACGTCCGTGTATCAGGCAGGACAAGCAGATCCTCTCTGCTTTATTCTTTTCTTGGGGACACAGGCACTAACAAACAATATACACTGGCACTGAAGCACATCTGTAAGTTGGTTGTAGATCACTTTCTGTACATAGAAAATCGCTGGAACTGGACTAGAGGACTAGAATGCCCTTGGATCTGGGTTTCTTGCTTACTTTCCAGACTTGCCGAACAGGATTGTATCAAAGCGCCAGCGTACCATATTACAAGATACTGGTTCTCTTCGACAGAGGAGAAGAATAGAACTAGATCTTGATATGCAAGGTTCTCGTTGATGTTGAAGGTTGTTAACCTGCCGGTTCAAGCAAGTCTCGGTAAAATGTCGATCGCCTTACCGTGTCTTTCCCATCGTCAATATAGCAACCCAATAGATGGGATGGGTTTAAAGTAATTTATATATATATATGAATGAACTCGGTATCTTCATAGTTCTAGAAACTTAATAAGATTAATGATTAAAAAAAAATGAATGAACTCGTTAACAATGCACATCATATATTGCGCTTGTCACCAAGAGAGCTTATATCCTCAATCACAAGGGTTACCAGGGTTACGGCGCCTCGCCGACAACAACTAACGAGAACGACGGCGCGGGTAAAGTTCTCACAAAAAAGTACGCCTTTACCTTGTCGTTTGATAAGAATCTTCACGCGTCGTACTTATAACTAAAGAATAATAAAGTACTACCTTACACAGCCCGGCGTCCAATCGACCAATGGCCTGTCCGGTCAGGCTGGAACACCAGATGTTTCTAGTAGACTTCTAGCGCCATGATCTAATGACCTAGTAGCAATACGCCCAGTAAAGGAGAAAAAAAAAACCCAGTCTGAAAAGGTCTAGGGTGCAAAACCTTTCACTCAGGCTTTAACTAGTCCTTTCTTGCTTTAGACTATCTGCTAACATAATGTGGCGTAATATGTAATGGCTTGATGGGCGGTTGGATAGGATGTTGAGCGAGAGGCCTGAGAGCCGGAATAATACCATAATAGTACTATATCTACAGAGACCAGAGTGGTTGTCGTTCGTACCACTACCTATAGCCTAGTTGGGTATACTAGTACTACTACTAGTTACTTGCCCAGCTCGACGAGTAGCAAAAGCCCCTATTATGTGAGCTATACTTAGACTCTGCTGCTGTAGATATACCATAGTTGGGGTTTGTTGGGACTAAGAGCACTTGGCGTAAATGAGTAAATTTTTTTGCATTACCGATATTTGTTGCCTGTACTAACTATTATAAAACTATTACTATTGGGTAGTACTACCGATTTTATCACTATCATTATCTCATTTTTTTTTGATTAGGACGAACATGGCAAATGTGCATTCACAGTAACTAGTTTCCGGCCATAATCGGGCATCTTGCTGTCTTTACTATATAGACAAGGTGCATAACAAAAAAATTACGTTTATTTTTATCTTGGTTATTTGTCCACTAATCTTATCCAGTTTCTGGGAACTGTGAAGATTACGCAAAAAAAAAAAACAATATCTTGTTTGTGGTTGTTTTCTTGCCAGCGGTGAGGGCTTGACCAGAAAGCTTGGAGATGCTTCCGACTAGCGGAATTAGTACCAGACATCATTATAGTATGTCCTGTCAGTATCTTCTCAAATGCAGTTAATGGTAGTTTGCTCATTGCTACTATTCAAACTAAGACTAGACAGAACAAGCAAGGTCTTGCTTTGCCATGCGGACTCAGGATGCTACGATGCCATGGACCAGGGCACCCCAAATCCGCAGATGGGAAATTTCCTCCTCGTCATGGTGTCTTTGCTTCTGGGGTGGACTAGTAGCTACGGTGAGTCGTATTTGTATTTTTTTTTCTTCCGCCACGGCAACTGGGTTGTTATAGTAGTATGTATGTACCTTGGTTGACCCGCCAAATTACGTATATAAGAGTGATTGGGTGTCACTGTGCCTAGCCATTGGTACAACAGCTGGGCTTGTCAGTCGTATCTTTAGAACCGCCATCGACATATTAGGCAGGGTTTGTTGATGGATTATACCTAGGATCATATTCTAGGTTAGGCCGGGCTACACATCAGTGGTGAAAAATACTAGGAATAGAGCTTGATATGGCAGCCGATCTAGAGCTGGTATGTATCTTGTTTACATCAAGTGACATGATGATCGAGGGGGAATCGGAGGCTTGGCTCTTGTTCTAGCCCTTTACTATTATTGTTTCGTCCTGTCTGCAATATTGCTGAATAGAAGATCGGCCTGTAAATAGCAACAAAGAAAGGAGCCAACTAGATTGCAAGAATCTCCTAGCAAGCCTGGAATATTGAATTCCCCTTTTTAACCAGATCACAGGGCTGTCTATCTGTTACCGTCAGTGTAGCTATAGACCATTCATCAAGTCTAGGAAATAAGCAAAAGTATGATTCCTAAAGGTCTCTACATTCAATCCCCCAACTAAAAGCAAACATCGTTCTCGTGTTGGCCAGCTCAGTTGGCGTCCTTGTTTACTTACTTATATACACAAACCAGACGGCTTTGACAGTCTTTCTAGCGCTCCGTTTTGGCCGACCATGAGTTATATTTGACACATCAGTAAACCGGAGAAGTATCTCTCATAAGGATTGGGAACCAAAATAAGTAGGTATCTTGACGCCCGTGGTACTGTTATCGCCAATATGATAAACAACTGTCTTATATTGCCGGCTACATAGTATACATACTTACTTCACAAGCTTAACGTCTTCTTGATCCTAGCCAAGCTGTATTTTCGGTTCCTTCTTTTGCCGAGTAGAGATAATAATGAATTGACATATGATCCCTGGTCAATATCAGCGGTTGGCTTTTAAGCTCAACCTGGAAAATCTATCCTATAGAAGAGGAAGGGGAAGGGCTCTGGTAAATGCACACACCCCTTGAACCTGACTAGGATCTTGCCTAAGAGAAGCGAACGTTGTGGCGGGACCTGTTTCCTTTATCCTTTGTGCTTTCTTTCCTTTCTTTGTTGTTGCTACACTGATAGAGACCAGGCGCCTAACTAGTGGCTCTTAGGTTACTACTAGCCTTTGGAGAGCCGGCGGGCAAGATATCTCCCTCCAACCTCTTAAGAATTGGTGTTTGTTATATCGTGCCTGAGCTCGGATCTGAGGGTTCATCTACTGTCTTCTGCATTAGAATTCATTCTCTACCTCCTCTTCTCTTCTGTGATCTTTTCAAATCATTATAATTTCAAATCTACGGTGTAGAAGAAGAAAAAAAAGTATAGTATATATATACATGTGAGCAGAAGGGCCCAGCCTGGATATCGAGCACCATGATGATATATTGGCAATACAGCCCGTCATTGGATCAAGTATGCCTTGGATGATAAGGAAAAAGACGGCTGATATTGCCGTTTGCCCTGCTGTGTCTGGACCTGCAGAACCATGGAAATCCCTTCTGTAATGAGCTGACAGAAACCACATCCTATGAAAGCCTTAACGCAGGTAGATAGAAACCCTTGTGGGCAGGAATGAACTACTAACTGATTTGCTTGAACAAATTTAAGATAGTAGCATCTAGACGTTCGCCGCCGCTGCAGATCACGATATCAGCTATAGCGGCTGTCCGAACTGAAGATAATCTAATACTAAAAAGAGTAAAGTGGCTCGTTATAGTCCGGATAAATCAAGTGGGTGAATCATTGCATAAAAATACAACAAACATATAATTTGTATTAGTCAAACGGAGACCTAATCAAGGCACCAAAGAATAAAAGACGCCCCCGAGTATCACTGATTTCCTAAGAGCCAAAAGGTCCCACGGGGGAGATTAGAGGTATACTATAGAATACACTGGTAATCTTGGCAAAGCCGATGGTGTGATGGAATATACAGCGTGTAAGCTCACTAGAAAGCAAGTGTTGCTTGATTTGTACTGTTCCTACTGCTAACCCTAAAGGAAATCAAAGCAAAAACAGGAAATCTCGTTGATGGCCTTAGACCGAATCAAGACTAGCGTGCAGGTCGTTGTTTTCTTCTCGGTTGTTTTCCCGCGCGCCCTCAAGTTCAGAGTGTACATGAAATTAACGTGGGAGGAGGACAAGAAGAGTACAAATGCCAATACCTGATATGATCTCTCTTGACAAGTGGGAGGGAGAAACGTTCGGACTTGGAGGAAATTAGGCCTGGAGACAACAAATACAAAGAGAGAAATAAGGCGTCCGGGAGTCAGTTATGTTTCCTCGTTTACTTTTTTATCTATACTTTTTTTTTTCCCTTTACCATGGCTTGCTTTGACGTTTTCAGTGTAGGCAATATTAAACATATAACAATGTAACATATATCTTGAAGTGGTACTTTGCAGGGCAAGATTTGGAAGAATACAAAAGACAAGAACATGGCTTAGTTGTATATTTGGAAGCCAGAGTTACTTTGACGGGAGGCTCAGTGTGTCAAGGCCTGCCTTGTCTTTTGTTGTACTAGTACTAGTAGATACTAGCGGTAGCAGCAACCAAGAGTTTCGTACCTGAACGTAGAGCCGAGACCGTTAATTTTTTTTTAAATAAATAATCTTATTGAGTTTCTAGAACTATGAAGATACGAGTCCGATAGTTGTAGAAGTAAGTATCTCTAGTAATATGGGCTCTAAGACCTCAAGCGTTGCCATGTTTGTGAAATATGTGGCTATGTGTGATCCAACAGGCATACCCATAACCCACCCAAAGGGCTGCTGCTTTTCCGAGATATTATCTATTTTATATACGCTGCAAAAATCACGAGGCCGTGCCGTGCTTGTACGGAGGCTGTGGAATCGTTCTTCGAGTATCCAACGTATCAACATATATCTTGGGCTGTTCAGACTCAGAGTCGCCGAATCTAGGTTATACCTAGCCGTATAGGCAGTAGATGTCGGGACTTATTTCAATATTTCGTAGCTAGAGCCTCGTATAGCTTTCAATTTCTTTTGTGAAATAATTATTACTAACTAACTGCTATTAGTGAGATTCTGTATCTCGTTCTACTGGTTGCAGCTTTTCAGGCCAGGACGCACCCACCCGCCAAAAGAAAGAAAAAAAAAGAAAATTCACTGTTTTTTCCGTCGTATTTTAGCTCTCTGACTCTTGTGCTCAGTTTGGAAACAAGTCACCAGTCCTTCATCTCCCCCAGAACAGCTTCTTAGCCATTCTGTTACAGTTCTAGCTCTTTGCCTTGGCCTGGTTGGTGCTGTGATCGGTCGATTGTTTCGAAACGTTTGGCACATCGTGACGCCTCTGTTGACTTGCATTTTCTCAAGACGAAAGGATAAGCAGACAACTAACTGGTTGGTATTTCTTAGCTTTTCGATGCTGTTATAGAGACTCCCTCTACTTCTTTCTTTGATTTGACCTGTTTTGCTGGTGATGTTAGCGCTGTATTATAGCTCAATATGGATACAAACTTACATTGACCAACCATCAACACTATGTGAGCTTGCCACAGAATTTGCTCCTGTCCTGTCCTGCTGCCCCTCTCCGCCCTCCCAATCTCCTGTTTTTGTCAAGGAGCTCGCTTTGCTTTTTTTTTTCTAGCTTGTTTGCTATGTACCGTTTTTGTGCCTCTTGTCGTCCTGCCATAGCGGTGGTGCCTGTTTGATATTCCATTAGTAGCGTTTATGCGCCTTCTCTAACTTCTCCTTTTCATGTGGACGTCAAAACTTTCAATCACGCTTCACATGTGCTGATATAGCTGAGATATAATGTATTTAAAAACTGTCTGTCATCTTTGCTGCCTTCATGGCCACTGCCAAGGTTGAAAAAGGGTCTTTGGAACAACCTTTTTCATAGTCTGGTCCTGTGTGGATATCTCGAGTTTCGTATATGGAAATAAAGCTTCTCAAGGTACAGGTGATAAATGTCATTACATGTGTGTTATCTTCTAGGAGAGTTGTATCAAATATGCTATTTGTTATGGCATATTACCTGGTAACTCTGGTAGCTTTCATATGTAAATTCAATCTAGTAGTCATCGATGAGTCCTTTCCTAAGATATATTCAGATAATTATTAGTACAGCTACTAGTTACTACTGCCCACCACGCATAGATTTTAGCCGTGCCTCGGCAGCCCGCGCTCTCCGTTCCCGATCAAGTCTCATACGCATTTCCGGCGTCAAGCCACGCGACTCCTTCTCCCTCTTCTCTTCGGGTGTCATCTTAGCGTCTACAGAGCGTAGGAGGCCCTTATCACGACTAGCCGTCCCTGGAGCCTCCTTCGGCCCTTCTTTGCGCAGCCGCAGTTCCTCTGCCTTGCGGCGCTCTGCCTCTTGCTTGTCCGCCTCTTGCCGTTCGCGGTCACTGCGTGCCTCGGCATCGCTGCGGCTTATGCCTGTGGGAATCTTGGATGCGGTCCAGTCCCATGCATTTTCGCCCAGTTCGAAGCGGGCAACCCGAAAAGCGTCGCGGCTGACACGGTCTCTAGCTAGTTCAAAGGCTGTACGCTCTTCGGCGTTGAGGGCGGTGGGGTCTGCTTTGGCTCGTGTGAGAAGGCCGGTGATGATGGGGGCTGAGTTTTGAGTGGCTGCAAAGTGCAGTAGCGTTGGGGCATGATGATGTTGATCGGCGGGGAAGAACCTGAATGAGGCATCGATATTGTTCTTCTCAAGGTATATGAGAAGGCCTGGAAGTTTTGATCGTCGAACTAGTCCCTGAATCTGTTGCGTGTGCATAAGGGCAGTCACTTCTTCCTCAGTAAATTCGGGTTTTGGTAGTGGCTTCGGCGTCGGCTTGGCCTGTGATGTGGGTTTTGTGTCTGGTTTGTCTTCCTGAGGTACAATTTCTCGTACTTTTAGCCTTGTGAGTTCGATGAATGACCGCATAAGCTCGTTTTGTGTTGCGCGGCGAGTGCTAAATGGAAACCCGCGGATTCTGTCATCGTTTGCCTTGAGAACCTGCCCTTCGTATGGCCCAAATAGTGTTCTCCGGTTCGTCATGCCAGTAGCCCTGATGAATAGTAACTCTGAAGTATCGAGCAATGGTTTCCATTCGTTGAGAAGTGCGCGTACATCATCGGTAAGAGCCTGTTCGTTGTATCTTCTGAGAGTCGAGCCGGCTGAATGGGCTGCGCCCTTGGCATTATCGTTGGCCGACTGTGAACCGCCCTGTTTTCGACGTGTCGTGTAACGATGATATGTCTTATGAGCTAGAACGATAGCCTCGCGGTTCAAAGGACCAGTAGTGTTGTTCTTGACCTGTTTTGGTGGTAGGGCGACAACCATGGCGGCAAAATGACCTCCACCGATCATGCACATGAAGATATGTGGTCCCTTGTAGGTCAACAGCGGCGTGCCGTCCTTGTTGAGTTTTGGCATCACGATAGGGGCCAATTGTTTTGCTCTGATCCTTTCAACAGCCTGAGCATTATCTGGTAGTTCTGAAGCACTGAAAAGCGCTCTGTAAAAACCAAAGTATGTGTTGGCGGGCAGCAGAGTTGACATGAACCATAACAATGGTGCCTTCGACTGGCCACGTCGTGATGATGTCAAATCATCATTGCCATCATCGTCATTGTCATTGATTGACTTGGCGATTCCAGAAAGATGAGCCTGGCGCTTCAAAAGTGCTGATAGGATGTTATCCTTGCGATTCGTATCTTCTGATTCCGAATCGGAGGAGTCTTCGCCTGACAGACTCTCGTCCAGATCGCCAATAAGCTTCTCAAACTCGGGTTCAGTGACTGGGGGTGATCCACGGAGCTTTAACTTGAGGTTGTAATGATGGAAATCTGACTTGAGGTGGCTTCTATAGTCAAGTATAGATTCGAAGCTCAGGGAACATAGAGAGCAAGACTGTGCGCCCACAAGCTGATCATTGCTTCTTGGAAAAACTCCTTGTATGGGCTTGACTTCTTCAGTATAAAACTCAGGGGAGTCTTTTAGGGCTAGGGAATCCAAGACTTCCTTCGCAAGATCAAAGACTATGATATAGAGGTTAGCGAACCACCTTACAGATCAGGTATGCTAATCTTGATACGCACCATAAAGGTTTTTTTTGGTAATATCGTCCGTTTTGTTCACCATAATGGGCAACTTGAAAGTGGCGCCCAAATAAATAAGATAAAGAATAGCTTGGATGGTTTATGTTTGGTCTTGTATTACGGAGCTGAGGTATAAAAAGCTGCTCTTTGCTTCAGCTTGACGGGTGGGCTGCTCCGGCATATGCGTCACTGGCCGGTCAGCTTAGAGCAACAGCTGCTGACAGCTGTTAAATGGCTGGCCGTAGCCGATAGAGCTTGCATGTATCATGAAATTCTGTGCCTTATAGAAGAAAGCACCCCGCTTTGAGCTAGGCGAGTTAATCGTTTAAAGAAGTTACAACATAGTGAAATTTTGTTACACATGCATTCGATGTTTATTGCATTAGGCATATATGCTTCTCTATATTATACGCCCCAAAGTTGAGCCGTTCTAGTGCAACTACGTCAAAAACTGTTGACATCGTCTTAGTCTTTAGTACCTATATAAAGTTTGGCGATCTTGAGATAATAAGGAACGCAAATTCTTGGCACTAGTAATTGCAGCTATAGGCAGCTTCCCGCGCAACTCTTATGTACTAAAGTTGTTAGTTGCTCCGCAAAAAAATCAGCCGAATTCAGTGACTCTTTCCTGAAATCTAGAGCATCACCAAGGGCAGGGATTTTCTTCTTCTTTTCTTTCTCTTCTTAATCTTCATCAAACACAATCCACAGCCATTATGTCTTCTGCTTCTGCCGCCATAACTACTCTGCAGCTTCCGTCGCTGCAGCATCTTGCTAGCGGCAAAGTTCGCGAGCTCTTCCGTATCGACGATAGCAAGTTGCTTTTCGTATCGACCGACCGCATCTCCGCCTACGATGTCGTGCTCGAGAACGCCATTCCTTTCAAGGGCACCGTGCTGACGCTGACTTCGGCCCACTGGTTCAAGGTTCTCTCCGAGCTCGTGCCGGGCCTTAAGACGCACGTTGTCACTCTTGCGCCGCCTGCTGCCCTGTCGCCTGCCGAACAATCCCTCGTGTCGCACCGCAGCATGACCGTCCGCCGCCTCAAGATATTCCCCATCGAGGCTATCGTGCGCGGCTACATCTCTGGCAGCGCCTGGACCGAGTACAAGACCCACGGTACCGTACACGGCATTCAGGTGCCAGCCGGCATGAAGCAGAGCGAGAAGTTTGCCACACCGCTCTTCACCCCTTCAACTAAGGCGGCTATTGGCGACAAGGACGAGAACATCCACCCTAGCAAGGTCGCCGCCTTGGTTGGTGGCGATGAATATGCCAAGCGTATTGAGCAGTTGGCCCTGGCCCTATACTCAGCTGCTGCCAAGTACGCACTGGATCGCGGTATCATCATCGCCGATACCAAGTTTGAGTTTGCGCTAGATGAGGAGACGGACGAGGTCGTGCTAGCTGACGAGGTTCTAACGCCCGATTCATCGCGCTTCTGGCCTGCTGATAAGTACGAGACTGGCCGTGATCAGGATAGTTTCGACAAGCAGTTTGTTCGCAACTATCTGGTCAAGAATGGCCTGAAGGGCAAGGAGGGTGTCAAGCTCCCCGAAGATATCGTGGCGGCTACGCAGAAGAACTACCGAGACGTCTTCGAGCGTCTGACGGGCCAGAGTTTTGACGATGCTGTCAATGCCGCTTTGTAAAGCACCACCAATAACAACAACAAACATACGAAATCGGATGTCTTCCGATTTGTATAACTTCTCACTTGAATTCACTCGCCGGCGAGCACAGCACCGCAAAAACATAGTAGAGAACACAAGAGACAAGTAACTGTAATATGATAGAATAAGCTGTTAGATTTGGATCATGAAGGCCACCAGTGAATATCTATGTCTAGAACAGAAACCAATATTATATCCTGGAGCTACAATTGTTTATCAACACACCATAGACTACATTTCGCCATCACTGAAACAATAATGTTGGAAGAAAAAAAAACAAGAGGAAAACAACATGTATGTGCAACTCCGGATTAGCTATAAAACACTCGACTCGAAGTAAGAAGAACTATATAAAAAAAGAAAAATACCCAACAAAACAAATAAGGCATAAATCAATAACTTAGGAGCAAGCCACACACACACACACACATCATGGACATCGCAGTTATGGTATGACGTGACAATATGAGTTTTTGAAACCGATCTAAGCAAATGGGTAAAAGATGTCGAATGAGATAACACAGATATCTAATCATGAATAACGAACCAACGTATGATGAAAATATATACTTCCAACGCCAGGGCGAACATACTACGTAATTACTCAAAACCGCTTTTTGGGTGGTGTTTTCCTTGCTCTGGTAACCAACATACCAGTATTTAATGCCTCAAACAAGATACATAAGTCAATACTTCTAACTCCGGCTAATCTGACTAGCTGTTGTGCGTGATTCTTCCTCTTCTAGCACATCACTCAGGCGTGTGGGATGCTGGTGCGTATCCCACGCTACCTGTGAGCCATACTGACCAGAAGAGACAGGCGGAAGAGTAGACGGTGGCGGAGCAGAAGTTGAAGCTGGAGACTGGATGGGAGGATTGACCAGAGGCTGGTACTGTTGTTGTTGGTGATGTTGGCTTTGACCTTGGTGCGAGCGTGAGCTGGGCAGGTTGTAATCGTCCATGTCAGGATGTGACATGGGCGAGCCAGGCATGTCGTACGGGATGGGGTGGCCATGAGAGTCTAATAGCTCATTACCGGCAGCGTCTCTAACGTAGCCGCTGTGAGATGGATAGCTCTGTCCATCGGCCATGTATCCCACCGCAGAACTAGCAGCCGACGTTACTGGTGGCTGGTCCGGGGGTGTGTAGCTACCGCCAGGTTGTTGCGGCTGATATATGTGCACTACTTCGCGACGGCCTCCAGCGCCCATAGGGACGACCTGAACACCACCAACAATGGTAGGATGGCCGTTCTGCAGTGAAAAGGTGCGTTCGCGCTCTTCTTGCTCGCGGCGGCCAAGCTCCTCCCAAGCACGGCGGGCTTCCTCCTTGGAGATGGTGAGCTCCTTTTTCATTTCGGCGAGCTGGCGCTGCAGAGTATTGACCGTCTCGGTGTTCTGCACCTGGACGGCAGCCTCGCGTCTGCTATTTTGCTCATCGCGCAGTGCCGCTTCTAGCTGGGCCTTGTCTTCCTGTAGCCGCTCAAGTTCACTGCGAGTTTCAAAGAACCAGCGCTGGAACTTACGCTCAGAACTGGCTCTTAGGCGCTGCAGCTCAACGACGGCATGGAACAAGTTAGCGCCAGCTGCTGACAGATCAGTCACTTGGCGAGATAGCGTCTTGCTAAGCGGGTCCGTGTCGAGCATAGCGCTGTTCATTTCTAAGCGCCGGATCCAATGACGGGTCAGACCTTCCCACTGAGCGGAAAGAGTCTCCCAGCGCTCAAAGGCATGCGGAAATGAGGCCTTCGAATTAGACTGCGGCTTCTTCATGGAGTTGGCACCTCCATTAGCAGGTGTTTGTGATGATGCAGCACCGGTATCGCCGGCGTAGTCGTTATTTGAAGTATAAGGACGAGTCCTCGGGGTCCCCGGCTGAGCGGTGGCGCCGGACGACATATAAGGTTGTGGTTGTGATGTATGTTGGGGTTGTGGTGGGGCACCGCCAGCAGCAGCAGCAGCTTTGCGCTCTGCATTCCGTCTCTTAGCTTCTTCTTGAAGTCGTATCTCTTGTTCGGCGGCGATCAGGCGTCGTTTCTCTTGGTCTCTAATCAAGGTGTCTTGCTCCTTTTGTTCTGCGCGACGGCGTTCGCGGTCCTGGCGTTCCTTCATTATTTGCGTTGGGCTTTTTATGCCGGCGGCAGCAGCCAGAGCGGATACTGCTGGTGCTGTGCTAGACACGGTAGTTTTCTGACGGGATGTCATTGGGTCTGCAAAAGGCTTGGAAAAAGCCTGGCGAAGAAGTGAGGGAGTGCGGGATGCGGATGGAGGGATAGGCTGGGATGCAGCTCTACGGTGGGCTCGAAAACTGGGCGCAGGACAAGCGACGGGTTCCGGTGAGGGGGTTCGGGCTAGATGAACAAGCTGGATACCGTGGGGTTCCCAGAGTTCAGCCTCCTCTTCAACAAGATCAGGCGTAAATGAATACGGACCTCGAAGTGACTCTTCCAGAGCGAATAGAACGGCGCGGTGGTTGCGCTTAGAGCGATGGACAGGTGGACGTCTGAGATAGGCAGCAAACGACTCTTCGAGCTTGTCGTCGGCGGCAGTGACGCGCTTTTCGTGGGAGGGAAATTCGGGAACCGTAAGAGTCTCTTCGTCTTCGGAATCGCTAAGAATCTGCGAGAGGATGCGAGAACGGCGGCTGGGTTCCTTCTCTAAAGTTGAGAAACGTTCTATAGTCGGCGAGCGACGTAACGAGCGAGAACGAGAGCGGGAACCGGTCGACGCAGTAGGCAATGGATGAGACTCCTCGCGTAGCTGTGGAGAGGGCTGGAGAGGCTGGAAGTCAAGATGGTGCAGTGATGCTACAGAAGTTGGGGATGGGTAAGCAGAAGCCTGCTGCTGGCGGTGCGATTCTGCGTGGGCTAGAGGCGCCACGACAGGCAATGTGTGCGAGGTTTCTAATATAGTAGTGCTACATGTGGTTATTTGGTGGTTAGATTGGAGTCTCTGGTGAAAGCCGGCGCGACATCAGGGCTATAAAAGCGCGTGCTATCAGGCCAGCGATGGAATAAAGCGGGCATCGGCAGATAAATTACGTACCGAAATCGCGGGACCCAGAACAATGGATCGGTTAATGATCACTTCAGGCGCAAGGCGTTGGACATGGAATGGAAGCCGGATATTCTAGGGGGGGGGTCCAGCTTCTAGATGATCGAAAAATGCTTTCTAGAAATACAATATGGAATGCAGAATAGACGATGGGATGCAGACAAATGCAAATCTGATGGATAAAGGAATAAAAGAGGAACGAAAGCGACGATTTGCAAGGCCACAGCTTTTTGGGATGAAGCGAGTTGCAAGCAAATACGATGGCTGGGAAATCAAAATAAATCTAAATCCAGGAGTCGAAATCGTAGCCAAAAATGCGGTGGCTAGTAGCAGTCGCAAACCAAAAAGGCCGGCGCAAGAAAATAAAATAGTGATATAATAAAATGAGATGCGGATGGCAGAAACGAATGAACAAGAAATTCAAACGGCAGTGGATTAGACTGTTCAAAGTGAGAGAAGTAAGAAGAAGACCAGGCTTTGTCTATGAAGTTTTGCTTTAATAGCTTCACGAGAAGCTTCCTAGCTTAGCTTAGCTTTGGTGGAAAAGAAGAATAACCACAAAAATAGCAGCGATGCCGAAAAGAGATAGAGATTGTGCTGCCAAACAAGAGAAGCAATTGACAGCAGGAACAGGAACAAAATGGCAAAAATGGCGCTGGGGCGCGTTTGTGTTCTTAGGGCAGAATGGTTCTGGCGCCGAGCTGTAGCACCAGCAAGTTAGTCTAACAGAGGGCCTGGAACAGGATGATCTGTAGAGCCCGTTCCTGCGTCTGCTGCTGCTGCTACAGCTCTAGGCGTGTCTCTGCAGAGCTGCTATAGTCTCTGACTCCCGATATCTAGTGCTTTTTGTTCTCCTCTGCGAGAGACCGCCAGCGCTTGGCGGCCTATATAGATGACGAAACCTCTATGTGCTTAGAGGACCAGCCACATAATGCGCACAAACTGCGGTAGGTTGGATAAAGAGAACAGCTAGGAACTGATGATTACTCGGCGAGAATAATAAGGGAAGAAGAAAGAGAAAGGGCAGAAACAGGAAACGAAACGGAAAACATGGACCGTGTTCAGCGCCGGCAAGAAGACATGAGCTCGAGCTAGTTACGGCTTCTAACGATCTACCCAGCAAAATCACTATGTAACGCTGTTAACAGCACAAGCTTCTGCTCGTTATTCGCAGTTCCAGGTCTTTGACTAGGGGTAAAAGATCAACAGAGATGAAAGCCCGGAACCAACTTCCAAGATCGAAGGACCCTAAAATTGCATAGCTAAGCCTAGAGTAAGCAAGCAGGCACTAAGCACCAAAAAAAAAATAAGAGCAAATTCAGCTGTCAACTTGGAGTCTAGTTAATAAGTTTGTAGACTCACTTCTAATGGACCTCTGGAGATAGCCCGAAACGCGTTTCTGTTGCTCTTCTTTTTCTCTCATTCTTCTCTGTGCGTGCTTCTATGGCCTCGCAACTTCCGAGGGAAAACAATGGCCAGCTTTAACCCCAATCTCTGGCAGGGAAGCCAGGGTCGCCCAGAATAGGAGTCAATAACAACGGAAATGGAGCAGAGTTACATCGAAGCTAGACGTGACGCGCCGCTTCGTTCAGCTTGTTGGAAGCTCTCAAATTCGCCTGAAGCCCATTAGTTTCCCTAGTCAGTTACTCTGATTTCTTGGAGAAATAATTCGTTAAAGTTAGAACCGACTTTATGTAAAACTGCTTTTTGTGTGTTTGTTCGTGTTCAATGGCCTTCCACTCATCTTTATGTTGCCCTAATCCTACTGTAACCACTAGACATATATGTAACAGAGTTTGTTCAACTATCTTCCTCCTCTACGCATCTTTTACCAAGTTGTGCACATACGCACGGCGTCATGTTACTAGAACGTTCTTAGCAGCCCCGCCAGATGTAAAGCAGCATATATCCTTGATATCCATCGACCGGGCGTCCCATCTGGCGTTGCACAGCTTCACTTGCCTTATGTAATAGATGATTTCTGTAGTCCGTCATATCTATGCGATAGTATATGTGAGCTTAACGGGCATCATATCATATCTCAGACTCCTACAACATATATGCTGTACATTCTTCCTCGCAGGACACACTGCATAGAAAATATTGCTTCGAGGAAGAGGTCTCGGACAAGCAAGTTGTCAGTGCCGCTGCTGGTTTCGACATGCAGGCTGTCTATTCACAGTACCCAATCAGCAGGCCCTGGATATGTCTTACAGCCTGCCCCCATCATTTGCTACTCTTATCATATGTAAGATCAAGGAAACTTCTGACAATATTCGAGCCCAACCGTTTTTTGCGGCCGTTGCTTTTCTTCCTCTGTGGCATTGAATCCACACAGATATTAGGGCTTTACGATATTGTTGCGCTGTCCTTTGCCTCCCACAAAGGCCATCGATACAACCAAAGTTAACTTTATGAGAAGCTCGACACCAAGATCAGATCCTCTACAGTTCGCTTGCCGCATGCTTTATCCCTTCTGGACATTTCTCCTGCGTTCGCTTCAATGAGTATCATGCTCTTCTAACGATTCTAGTCAGGTCTCTTAGACCAACTTTACTGGCAAATAGACGACAACCATTCTTTCTTACATAGTAGATATTCCGTTACTGCCTTCAAAGTTCTCTGCGTCACTCCTATCACCACATCTGAAGTGTCCATAAGAATGAGTCTACGTGGCTAACTGCTTATTCACCTTTTTTCTATATGACATCTCTTCCTTCCAAAGACTAGACTCTAAGTCAGCCCTGTAGCAGAAATTCCTCCCTGCATGCTATCATATACCGTAGATAAAGATTCCTTCTAGCCTTCTAAGTTCATATTCCTATAATCATTCATGCGGCGCTAAATTTCGGGTAGGGCTTGCCTTCAATTAAAAGGCCATTTAGCCTAGCGCCCTTTCAAAGCAATCTTTCACCTATCATATCTCTCCTATTTTCTATTGCTTGACACTTACATCAGCTAATTGTTCTCCTACTGCCTGACAACTTAGCCCTTCCTATTCTATTCGTATTCTGGACCTGGCTTGAACCAGGCTCAACCCAGTTGCGGCCACTCCGACCTAGGCTTTATTTTTTACTCTTGGGTTTTCTTGACACCTTTATTCGATAGAAATAATTCCTTCAAGCCTACAAACATAACACCGAACATCTCTTAGAGCTATTAGTAGTTTTTGTCAACTCTACTTAGAGAAAGAAGCTTGCTTTGACTCTCCTTCACATTTTCAAACCCTAAATCGTGAGATTATCAAGTGTGGTCATGTACGCTACCAAATTTATCTACCAAAATTGATATCACGTTTCTGACCTCGATTAGTTAAGCTACAAACTAGATCCTTGCCTACCACGAATCAAGGCGATACCACATGTACAGGATTATCACTGCATCCCTGTTAAATCTAACTTGACAGCAAGGTTGATTCCATGATGTCAATCTTTAGGGTTACTAATAAACCCTCCATGTAGGCAAATACTATCAGCCCAGGAGCCAATCTCATAAGCATTATCTCTTGAGAAATGTGACAGAGGATGAAAATAGTATCATGCGTCAAAAATACCTATAGGGGAAGGAAAGGTTGTTGAATAATGTAGATTAGGTAGATGAATTGATGTTACCATCGAGGGCCATGTTGGCTGAATCTTATCCGCGAGGATCAAAGTGAATAGTATATGACATTGAGATGTGTAAATAGAGTACAAAACAACATATGGCTATTGTTATAAGATCGACAATCAGGAGCTATAGTGGTTCTGTGTACCCACACAATTGTGCGCTAAGTATGCCCCGATGATGACAGAAACTCCTCCAATAAGCTTGAAGTATCTGATATCAATGCTTGCCGGATGTCTTTTTAGAGTTTGCTCCGTGTTTTGAAGAGGATCCATGTTTGGAACTTTTCGAATGTCGCTTTTTCTTATCACCCGACTCGGTGTCTGGTGTTTCTTCTAATTGACGTGCTAAGAGCGCAATACGCTGGCGATTGCCCTTAATAATATCGCGCAGGCTTGCAATCTCATCAAAATGATTGTCCAACTCGTCCATACGAGCTATGTAACCCTGTATTCGTGCCATCTCAGCATCAGCGTCAATCATGACAAGTGTTGCTTCGTTTTGCAAGGAATCGGTACTTTCTTGGATCTGTAGCTCAAGTTGGCATATTTGCGCCTGTACGTGGCTCATCATGGCTTCGAAGTGCTGCCCGAGAAGCAGCATAGAGGACGTGTCGAGATGAAGCATTCCCTGACTGGAAGTACGGCTAGCCCCCTGGGAGGATAGTGATTGGGATTGAGAGACTGGATGTGTAGACTCTAAATATGCCTGACTTTGCCGCAAGATCTCAACCTGACGGTCACTCAACATCATATCTTGCTCCGGTACAGCAGCATAGTTGTTAGCCATGGCTGATTTGGATTATGATACTGAGTGAAAAGATATTATTCAAGTGGTGTCGTTAATATTGTTTTAAGGTTTGGTAGGATATTGGAAGCTCTGACCCAGCGTTAAAATTAGGCCATAGACGGTAGTCATGATTTTAGACGGCCGAAGCCACCGCTATTCCCAGATGTCGGTGATGGCCATGTAACCTACCAACACGCTAGGTAGTAGGATATGTAAAATTGCAGTGTGTTGGTTCGAGGCGGTGGCAAGAAGATCAATAGATATTGAGTACTGGTATATGATTGATACTAAGCGCAAGTAGATACTAGTGCCGATATGATAAAAAGGAAATGAAAGAGGATGAACACATAGAGCGGGATATATCTCTCGATGCGAACCGGTCTGTTAGGGATGGGACGGCAAAAGAACACACGACCACGGGCTGGAGCAGTGGTCGAAGCTTAGAGTATGAAGAACTAGTCAAATAAGCGCCTTCAAGCGTCGTCTAACTGATCTAAAGGCGAATAATAGATATAATTAGATGAGATTAGCAGACTAGGCGTTAGGGGAGATATGCCAGGACCCTGGCTCACCCGGTGTCTCACGCGTCTGTCAAATGAGTTGAATCGGCGGTCAGGATATCGAGAGCGATAGAAAATAAGGAGATAGATAGGCTTAGTTTACGATGATAAGTCACAATAGAAAAAGAAAAGAAAAAGATACAAGGCTAACTAACGAACGTGTAACCGAGACAGTAAAAAAAACAGATAAAGATGTCGATGGAAGAAAGAAGAGACTATACAACTAAACAAGAAAGCCGAGATGACCGTTTGAGCTAAAACTGAAGAAGTTTATGACCAAAATTGAAAAGAAGGGGGAAAAGAAGAAGAGATCGAGTAGTTCCGTAAAGGAATGGCAAAGGAAACTGCTCCGAACGATGTGCTCCACCATTTTTATTCCCAAAACGCAGGTACGGTACATGGAGGGTACCTGTACCTTCCAGAGTATGCAGTTACGTTGAAAATCCATCAACCAGTTTGTGCTGTTGTGGCCGATATTGCGTTTCTAATTGTTAGTGTGCGGGTTTTGGGCCTTATTGTTTATTAATCCTAAGATCAATCAACCTGAGGCCTAGGACCCAGATAGGGCGAGCTTTAGGCCGCAAGATAAACCTTGAAATTTTTTGGTAACTAAGATTTTATGAATTATTGGCAAGCGATTGTGCTGTCGATCGTTTCGGTGATAATCTGCATAAAATATGAGGCTCTAGACATCATTAGGGTTAAAATAGATCTTATAATTAATGTATAAGTGTCGTACAAACTATGAATACTGCGAGGAGTTCAACACATTGACAGGAAAGTATAAACCTGGAGATCTTGTGTTCTCTGATCTCTGACGTCTGATGCGATGATTCGTGGAGACTACCTTAATCTGCATTGATAGCGATTGCATTAAATGATTGATCGATATCTATAGATTAGACTTCTGGATTACGTCGTGCATATTTCTTTATAGCCAAAAGTACTTTCCGTCATGCGAACACGAACGAAGCTGTACTGCTTAACTATCAGATCAGCTAATTCCGCCCATTGGGTTTTCGTGTTGCTCAAGGCTGGCCCCTTACGGGCTTTCAGGCAGGGGGAAGAGGAGAGACCACACATTTTTGGCCTTCTCAATGGCCTGTGAAGTGAGAGTCAAGATACTTCACAAGTAGGTGCGCTTAATGTATTGGTAACACTGCGTTGTTTACTTAGATTAGCGGTTGATGTTACTATATTGTATTATCTGCTATAATCGGGGTTGTCTAGCTTTGTAGATATTGAATACGCATCATATGGACGGAGAGTTCAACTAAAGAATGTGGGCCTACTTCCTTTTCCTGGCACTAAGCATGGCGCCAGTTTTTGGATACAACATGCCTTGAGTGTTCTTCGTGAGTATCAACCAAGTACCTACGAGTAGGATGGCCTCGAGTAGGCCCTGACGATCCCACCATCCGACTTCTTTGGCCATTCCAATTACTCGTCTTGTACTAGCTCCAATGGAACCACACACAAAACACACTGATATAGACTGCACAGCTTTCCATTCTAGGCGCATTTTATCATAACCGCTGCAATCATTCTTCGCAGGAGCACCAGCCCAAGAAAAAAGAACAATGTGATTTGACTTTTTTGGGTAGCACATTTCCATATTCGCCTTTGCTGTAACGTTATCATGTGGACGAACCTTCAATCATAAGATAATCCCCTTCGGCCGGTTTCACACATTATCGGTGCTTAGCCAGAGTGAGACACAAGTCCGTTCTTAAGAACGAACTTGTCATCTGTGCATGTTGTAAAGAAGAGGAAAATGCTAATTACATCTGCATACTAGAGGCTTCACCTATATCTTTTACTATTTATCCTTCGCAATGTAGATGCTGAACACACATTCTTCTAGAGAAATATAGAATGCCCCAGTCAGTCTATACAGGGCCCGATAAGGTCGTAACATTATCCACATTCTCGCTGAAGATTGAGTATTTACCCGTAGAACTCCGAATGCGTGCCCACTTCGCTCTGAATATCATATATTGTATATGAGGGAAATCTATAGTGGTAATTCCAAGAGTAATTACCAGAGTTGGTTATTTCAGCAAAAATAACAAGAAACACAATGACAAGACACCCCGTATAGCTAGCCATACATTCATCATGCGGCATAAAAGGTACCCATATAACACAAGCATTAGTAGATAAAAAACTTGAGCAAACGAAAGTAAAACCAACCCAGAGCTAATACTCCATAACAAACATCATCACTAGGTCAATATTTCATTGACTCTCAGACTTGACAGCAAGCGCGTCTTTTGCCTTATCTAGATCACTCAGAACGTAACTCCGCTTGAAGTATTCGTTGGGGTGAATGATGGTATCCAATTGCGCGGGACCCAGAATTTTGTCATCCCTTGCACGCTTTAAATCGTTCTTGTGTATGTGCTCGAACACTCTATTGCAGCCCATATGGAACTTTTGCTGCTCCTTGTCCTGTATAACACCATGAATAGTTTCACGGTCCGTGACACCCATGCTATGTAGAAGTGATGTCAAGTTATCTACGCCGAAATGGCGGTATGGACAGCCGTGAGCCTGGCCGGGGCCTGGCGGTGTATCTGTGAGGATTTTCTGACAACTCATGGGTGTGTAACCTCCCCCGCGACGATTTGAATCACCGCCTACTTCACCATAGGCGTGACGAATATTGTAGCGATACTCTTTGTTGAACTTGTCTTCTGTGACGTTGCGGAAAGCCTGGCGCCAGAATATCATGCATTCTTCAAGGTTCAAACCTATGCCCTTGAGAAACAACGTGTATTGTAGACGTCCGTGATGCTTCAAGTGAGCATCACGGCGAAGTGTACGATGTAGATGTGCCATGCATGCGGGGTAGTGCTTAGAGAGGTTATCAATGTTAGCAGCGCTGACCTCCGCGCCTAGCGCTGTGGAGTTGCTGGACATATAGCTGTCTGGGGTTATGAAGTTCTTGGCTAGGTGATCAAGAATGGGCGATAACTTGTCATCTTTGTCGATACGGGGCACAGCACGGGCCGTCAGCTCGAGCTGCTTGTCAAGATTATTAGAGAACTCGGCACAAATCATAGACATTTGCTCCCGACCAGGAACATATGCCTTGCCACCACGCATAAAAACTCTGCGACTTTCGACAAGCTCGGGCACACGCATCCAGTCAACTTTGAACCAGACATTATCTTCAGCTTGTAGGCTTTTCTTGAAAGTAATGGTAGCATCCAGCTCGGCCTTGATTTCCTCTTTTTCCCGGTCTGAGACGTCGGAGAACCACGGGAGGTTCAATGATTTCACAAACGCGGAACGATCTGATAAGCCATCAGTTGCAAAGCGTATGCGGAATAGTGTGGATTCTACTCGGGTAAATCTATGGCGGAGCTCCTCTGTGCGCGAAAAAGCTAGGCGAAGAATGAAGTGACTGTAGTGGTCCTTTTGACGTTGAGCAGCTAGCTGCGCCGAGTTTGAAGTATTCGAATCGAGGGGTAGGTACTTGTCGATGATGGGCTTCATATAGGTGGCAGTCTCAGCGGGAGACCGATTTCTATGTTGGCATGCCTCCAACTCAGCCAGCACTAAAAGTCAAGAAAAAAAAGAGGGGTCAGTATATATATAACATCAACACAGGGTTGGCTGGTCGCACATACCATGAAGTCTGTCAATAGCCCATTGCTCGAATTGTTCCAGGGTAATATCAGACGTTGGGGGGGTGATATAGAAGTTGAGACGGTGAGGGTAAGTTTGGTCTTTGAATCCTGACTCTGTGAACTGTGACCTGCGAGGATCGAGAACACTTTGCCGCTTGTGATCGTTGCGGCTTACGCCAGTTCTCAACATAGTGAATTAGATATTGGCGAAATTATGTTATATAGTAGACATCAATTTATAAACGAAAAGGGAGTTTTTTGAAGAGTTAATTAGAGAGTATCGTGTCAATTTTGCGTGGCAATATGTCAGAGCCAATATGAAAAGTGGTGTTTGAAGATGTTAGCACAAGCTTGTTCAACAGCTGCACACTGCCAAAACGCGTCTCGGCGCGTTCGTTGTTAGAAAATTAATTAAGCATTGCCTGGCCGTCGCCAGCTGGCAAAGACTGCACATAACCCTACACTTGAGAATCAAGTTTTTCATGGCTTTGTAATTTTGAAGCCACTTAATAATCGGCTTAAATGTAATACATAATGAATCTGCATACTATAATAATCAAACTAGTAACTTAAGTAGCTTTGGATTTTGTGTTTGCAAGATGGTGCCTTGACACAAGATGGGTCTAAGAATACAATAAGTGAAGCGTAATATATGCAACCCATCTGATAGAAGGACATTGTGAGTCGCATGTTAGTAAGTAGAGGCGATCAGCTGGTAGGCGTAATTTAGTAGAATATATCAAGGACTGATGCTAACCAAGAAATTAAGATTTGTACTCTCCTGCTACTAAGTCTAGTATTAGGAAAACTTGCCATGCGCCTAAATGCAAATCATTTCCATGGAATGTCAGATGTTGCCATGTCGTGCTACAATAAAACTTCTACTTGTCGCCAAAATTACAGTGTGGGGATCACAAGGCTGATAATGATTTAAAAACCCTGCAAAGGAACGGGGTTTCTAAATAGACGAGAAGGTAGTTTACCGGTCTTGGGATGCGAATTGATACTGATGAGAACTAGCAATAGAGAAACTTGTAAGCTAGCAATAAGCTTTTTTCTTGACGAGAAGTATTGTTAAAGTACCGTATTTACATGGAAAATACTAATATTATGGTAACGGACTATAGTTTAGCCTAATAGTAGATGTATATATATATATAAAATTTTTTTTCCACAATGAAGACATAGTCAACTAACTATCTATCTTTTATTCATTTGAAAGGACGCTTGCGAAACTTCGAGTTCAAACTTGAAGCCATCGTATGTATCTTGTCGGTGCCGAATCCGACTATGAAGCAAATCAAAGTATAACTAACATTCAGGCCTAACTGTTGCACTTTTTGAAGTATCTCTGAATCATCGGGAATTAGAGTAAAAACGCATAAAGACTCACCGGAATCGACCTGGATATCATGTAGCCAATGAGGCGCTGTTTTGCTGCACGCTGCTTTTTACATGCATGATTGGTACGGCTGCACTCTATAAAAGCCCGTCCGTGCTTGTAGACTGGAGGATCGAGTCTATAAGAAAGAAGGTAATGACATTGGTTGAAATAACAACAGTGCACCCGTGGAATTCTTAAGAGCATTTTTCCATGAATCAGGCGATGAGTTCATGTGACCTGTTTCAACAAATAGGCAAGGTAGGTATGTAAGGTATGTACTGGAGACGAACAAGTGCTAGAGCACTATTGTTGGAATCGCTCATTTCAGTCACCGGCAAACCCTGGCAGGAATGCCCGATTGGGCTGTGGTAGGCGTGGACTGGACTAAGTAGTATGCAGTTATGATGACAATAAGTTAAAAAGGTAAAAAGAAGGGTGGGATGCAAAACGGCAACAGGCGACAATGTGAAGCGAGTAAAGTTGGCTCCTTTTGCAAGGCCTGGTCTCCGATTCTAGCAGGGAAGAAGGACTATCTTGTATATAAGAGCTTTTCCTCGAGGCGTCTCTAGATTAGAGTAAGCTACTATGCACTGGGGTCTGCAGGACTTTCTAAATAAGGAGAGTGGGCATCTATCTGCTAATGGAATGACTATGGTCAGGCAGTATATGTGGCGATCTGTATAAATGAGATTATTGGATTGCTTGTTCTGTTAATTTGTTGACGCTGTTACTCAACATCTCGTTTCTAAGCCTTTCTAGGCTTCCTAGAGCCGATAGCGTAGGAGTCCTAGCAAACTCTGATTGTAAAGAGTTAACAGCGAAGGAGCTTTTGTCCACCACGTACAAAGTAGTACCTGAACCTGTACCTGTCGCGGTAAAGGCTGAGACCAATCTGCAGCAGCCAAAGGTCACAAGGCGACCGAAAGTGCCGGGTACCCTGAGCTAGTAGTGGCCCATTTGCTGCATGACGATAGCTCGACAACGGTAAGGACGACAGCGATTCCGGATGAAGACGAGTAATAAGGGCATAGATAACGGTCGCAAGATAACTCAAATGTAACATTGTGATTGTAAGCGAACTCGACTGTTAAAATGCATTCGATCTGCGTGCCTTGAAGGCGCAACGTAAGATTGAGTAGCTGAGTGCATACTTTGATGCATACTTTGCATATTCTCTTCGACAAATCTTGTTTGCGACTACATAGTGAAATATTACTGGGTTTGATCCCTCGAAAGATAGCTAAGTCAGCTGGTATTAGAGTCGAATCTAAGAACGTTGACTTCAGGAGATTCAAAGCGAGCAACGAGTATGCTATTGAATGGCATGCTTTGTTAAAAGTGTTGATTCAGACCAATATAAGTCTGATATTGATATGATGCAAGACAGTAAAGATTGAAAAGAAAAGAAAATAGAACAATCGAAATAAATCTGGCTGCGATTGGGTTGGATTGGATCATGGCTGCGATCGGCCCAGGCCAAAAACATCCTCACCTGGCAGATTTTTACTGCCTAGTTTTTTTTTTTATAAATTGATCTTCTTTCCATCCCCTCACATTCCCCATCTGTCAGCCTGTTTGCAACCATTACCATACCTTTCCTATCAACTATTTAGCACAACCATATATAGAGCTACCTCGTTGCTTATCTACCATCTATCTCGCTCTATCTGATTGCTGTCACCAACTAACCGTGGGCTCTGCGCCCGTTCCTCCTGCCTATCTTCCCTCGTCTTCAACCGCCCACCTAGACTATCTGCTGGCTTCTGCTCTTTTGTATGCTTTGTTTCGCATCGAGCGTTCTTTCAAAGCTAAAGCTAGAGCCTGCTGATAACATAACTCACTACTGCCGATAATCAACCCAACGTCGCACTACTACTGCCTTGTCTGACACCGGCGTTTGCATCAAGCTACTGTACACGCAAAAAGATCAGCCGAACAGGAAAATAATAGAGATACATAGCCTCTGGAGCATCGTCTCGTCCTTTGACGGACTGCTAATAGAAACAGCTAGTCGTGTGCTGCTGTTGCTGAGCCTGGCTTTACTAACGATCTTCGCCTAACTCACTCGCAAACCTATCGGCTTCTAGTTCATAGCCTCTTCAATCACCGAATATCACATTGTTTTCCCGCCTGGCGATTATCGTCGCTCTTGATCGATTCACCCTAATCAATCTATAGATAAGATTATTAGGCATCAGCCCAAAGGCCTCGAGCAGGATATTTGCTCAGGTAAGTACTATGCCTACTGACATTTGTTCCCTTGTCTGCTATTATTTATGAGACTGAGCATGGATTACTGGTTCTTTGTTGCCTGAGCAAGCGATTCGACTGAGGGAGGGCCCGAGTGCTACATACTACTAGTACATACTGTACTCTTTATAAGAGCCCAGGTCATCTTATCCGCCTCTTGCCTGGCGGCCCTTCACGCCAAGCATCACCAAACAATCACCTGGTTCGCCTATCCACTCTCTTCGCTCCCCATATTATTGTCAATGCTTTGCCTTCTCTAACAGTGCTTCCTTTGTTTCCAGTTTCCCCTGCTACGACTACTATTCCTACTACTACTACCTTTTTGTTTCCTGTTGCTACAACCGTTCTTGTCACCAACTCGCATTTACCGCCTCACTTCGTCACATATACGGCTGCTACTGTACTTGCTGGGCTCGCCACCGTTTATCTCTCGCTCTTTATACGTCATTGCGTATTTTCAGCCCTCTTTGCTACAAATAACCGCACCGCAAGCACTGCTCTCTCTGACCTTGGAGAACCACCCACACCTCTAGCCATGCCATTCAACTTCGCGACAACCACTACGCGGCCTACTTCGAATATTATGGGCCCCCACCCGTCTTCTTCTACATCTACCTCCCCGGGTCCAGAGTCTGTTTCACAAAACCCACCGAACTCTATATCCAGCAGCCGATCCTCGCAGCCGATGCCTACTCCAGCCCAACCTATCCAGTTTCGTTCAAATATGATTGCTCCTTCTCCAACTATTTCCGAGCACGAATTTTCTACTAGCCCTACATCGCCAATACTCTCTACGAGTGCACCCAGAAGCCCGAGTTCGTTGCGTTTGGTTACGAATATCCACGGCAAAACATTCCAGTCTCCCCCACGAAACCCAGATCACCATACCTCTGCATCCCGCCTCACAACAAAACCGTCTATAACTAGCCTTCGACCGATAGTACGCACTCCAAGTCTTAAGGCTGCTATTGCCAAGTGCATTTCTGGTGGCTCGGCCCCTTCCGCTGCTAGCTCGTTGGTCCCGAGCCCCATCATCACGGCCATGGGAGATGTAACTCCTTTGCCGTCACCGCTGCTATGTAATGACTCTCCCGGCCCTTGGAGAGCGCTTACTGGCCGCGCTCCCTCGGACGACGCCCCAATGCCAGCCCCCAGACCAGACTCAGTTCTCGTCTCCACGTCTGGCGAATCCATTGACGCTGCACTCGCCAACCGTACTCGGCGCAAAACCTATGCCAGTCTTGCCTCAAACCGCGATACGTTGAATGTTACTCAACATCCAGCCAATATCAAAGAACATCACACCCGAAATCGAAGTCTCAGCGAATTTACACCCGACCCTCTAACCATCCCTAAGCGTATGGTTACTGTGTCTGGACCGCATGGCCGTGAAGTTCAAGATGCTTCAAAACGTCACATGCGCCGAGAAACAAACTTTGCCGAGTCCCGCGGCCTCACACCCACCTGCGAAAAGCCACCCACACCACCGCCTAGTGAATCATCCAAATCATCTATAGATGGCGCTTGCATCGAAAAACCCAAGGGACCGGTAGCAGAAGTATTCGAAGCCTATGGCCGCCAAGATGGCAAGAAGCGTCGTTGGCGGGCAGTCAAGACTTTAGGCCAAGGTACATTTTCACGAGTGGTCCTTGGCACAAGCCAGGCTGATATTGATGATGAAACTCTTCTAGCCATGAAGGACAGCAAAGTAGAGGTTCGTCTTGATCGTAAGACACTAGTTGCCATAAAAGTCTGCGAACATGGGCCAAGGGGTGGTGCTAGCGAAGATCGAATTGAGATGAGTCTGAAGCGAGAGCTCGAAATCATGAAAATAATTCGTCACCCGTCGCTTGTTAACCTTAAAGCCTTCAACATTGAGGTTTCTCGCGCCATATTGATACTCACTCATTGCCCTGGAGGCGATCTTTTCGACGTCGCTACGACAAACCGTTCGGTACTGAAGCCAGCACTACTTCGTCGTATGTTTTCTGAAATCATCGGTGCTGTGCAGTACCTCCATGAATACCGTATTGTTCATCGTGACATCAAATTGGAAAACGTACTCGTGAACCTTCGACCCTCGGAACTGGCTGATCCGAAGATGAACTGGCTTACTTATCCATACTCCGTCATAACTGTCACCGATCTTGGCTTATCTCGGCAAATTGCCGATGATGAGAAACTCGAAACACGATGCGGCTCAGAAGACTATGCTGCCCCAGAAGTCATCATGGGTCAGCCGTATGATGGCCGAGCAACTGATGCTTGGTCACTGGGTGTCTTGCTATATGCACTTCTAGAGGCTCGCCTACCCTTCGATCCAAACCCCAATGCTAGCGACTATGTCCGCTTGCGTAGTCGCACAAGTCATCGTATTGCGCGTTTAGAGTGGCGTTGGTATGAGTATGAAGGTGAAGATAGTGACCACGATGCTAGCATCGAGAAGTTCACCAAGGCCAATATGCTTGGGGCCATGGAAATTACCGAAGGCTTGCTCAAGCGTGCTCGCTCGCGCTGGACCATCCAGCAAGTGGCAGAGAACTCATGGGTCAAGGATGCTCTTCGGATCCCCGGGGGCCTCCAATATCGCGAGGAACAAGAAGGCCAAGAGGTTTCATAGACTTTGGAGTTGACCTTTTCGTAACGTTCTATATTTCTCTCTGTCTGTTTACTGCATTCTTCTGCATTTTTGACTCACACTGTACCATCAATATACTATTTGTCCAGATCTTGAGTGTCTGTCTGTCTGGTGCGCAGTCTTCATATTCTTATGTCTTGATGTCTTGATCAACTTCCTGTTGGTCTATTCTTGACTGGATGAACCTATATACAAGATACCATCAAGGGGAGTCGTCTATCACCAATAACTACTCTCTTATTGAGGGCTATCGTCTATATGCTTTTATCGTCTGGGCGTGTAACAACTCATATCCTCGCGAGCGAGGTTGTAATCACCAACATCGCCGCCTAGCATCAGACTCATTTGTACTTTTCTGTCCTCCTTCGTTTTTTTTTTACCATTTCATTGTTATCTACAGTCACTCGGCAATCTATTTGCCTTTGGGTTCTGGGGCTTTTTCCAATCTATCCTTGCTGGGCTCAACCTAATAGCCTTTTTCTTTTGATTTAAATCATTCATTCTATTCAATTCTTAGTATATATTTCATAAACTTACGGCCACACTGGATGTGTGTGCGACTGCAATCAACAACTACCATTTTTGTCTCATCAAACTACCATCGACTACTACTTAGTAAATCTAAAACCAACGTCTACTTTGATATACCTCAGTTGCTAAAAGTCAGTGACTTATCAGCCCACGTACCAATCAACACTCATAAAGTCAAATAGCCTCATCATGACACAAGAAGAGGTTTGCTCCGCAAACATGTAATCGCTTGCGGGACCATCTGAGCCCCAGTCATCAACTGACATTTAACACGCATGTGGCCCCCGATATACTGCGCTGTGCAATGTTTTCTTTAACTGGCCTGGAGGCTTGGCTTGTACATCAAGTATCGGGTCTTACAAGCTATCATCAGAGCCCAAAGATGAGATCATCACATGTATACAAGACCAAGAGGCCATAGTATATTTCAAGTGCTGGTTTTCTGTTTATCACAACCTTAGCTAACTTTATCTCATTGGTGATAATTCCAGCAACATTATATGTAGTTGGTCAAGTGATCGGACACAGTAGAAGAGAAAGGCGATCTCACAAATAAGCACCACACTTGAACTAGTTGTCATCTATTTCATCATAACAAATGGGAGTACTAGAAAAAAGTACACTATGATCAAACACGGACTCCGGTGTGACTTCGCTTTCGCCCTGGGATTGAAGGCGACTCAACTCAAAATCTCATATATCGCAATTACTCTATAGATATGTATCCGTTTGCTGGATATCATGACTCGTGTATCCCCTCCAAATACATCATCGTGCTTACCTTGCTAAGGCATGAAGCATACAGACAGTGTTTTACAGATAAGTAAGTCTGCGTTGGAGAGGAACTTGTCATATTCTAGATAAAGGTCATTTTCTCACCAAGTCTTGTCACTAGGTGTTCCCCCCCCCCCTCCCAATATCAGTGAACCCATCTTCAGAATGGCGTTTCTCTTCTCTGGTAGTAAAGATCACATATCCCCCGTCAATCCATAGCCAATAAAGGAGCAAGATATTACAATATTTGTACATATAATTAATCAAGAAAGAGAATACTCGGCAGAACAGTAATGAAACAAAAGGCTAGTCACAGTTGGAATATATATTAATCCTTCCTACACTTTGCAAAGTCGAGGAAGTTTAAACAGGTGTTTAGATATCCCGATCCAGAGAGGTCAGTCACAAATTATTGATACAACAAAGCATGTCCCCCTCTTACAAAGGTTCTATGAATATACGAAAAATGTTACATGGAAGCAGAACAAACCGCAGATCGACAAATTGATTCACGGACTGCTACAGAAATTGAGAAGTACTAGAGAGGTATATACATGCTCGAAATAGGAATGTCCATGAACAATATACTGGATATACTTACAAGATTATGTGTATCCCTTCATATCTCATATACATACTCTCCTCATTGCTTACCGCTTCAGGTGGCATTAAGCATCCAAAGTAACCACCCGTTCTGCTCAGTGCGCCATATCATAGAGCGAGAGAAGGCGGTCTACGACGGGAACTTGCATAGGCGGTACAGCGCGATAACGCCAGCGATGCGATGAGGGGACAATGTCTGGCCATACATGTATGTTCGTACAAGAGACTACGATATACTAGTGGGCTATTTTCGGCGTTTGTTTGCAAGCGCTTAGAAACATGGTGTCACATATGATATATGGATATGAGAGAACTCTGTGATAGCTAAGAAAGAGGGCGAGCAGCTTTGTCGTAGCAGATAGCCATAGCAGATAGCACTGTAGACTAACATTTGGCTGCAGCATAGCAGCATTGCTACCTACCCCTTTGAGCCTGATATAAGAGATAATACCCTTAGTTGGCAGACTTGGATCGACGATTAACACGATACAGCATATTCTGTCAGATGACTAGTCTAACTGTGCCATTATCTATACCCGCCAAAAAAAAAGTCCAACATGACAACTCAGTCAGATCACGTACTGCCTATTTTACAAACTCGTAGTCTGTATATACGAAGGTATTCCAGCTAGGCCTATAAGTTTCATAAATTGCTCACAGTTATACCTTATCAGCGATGAAACACATGAGTAAGACATGCTAAGAATCATACACAGCAGAAGGTAGAGAAGGAGGGAGCCGCAAGATCGGTTGGTCCGTTTCCTTGCTTTGCTTTTACCTTGCCTTGGGGGAGGGGGGGGGAGAAGGTTTTATTATTTTTGTCTCTTTCTTCATTTGCCAAGGGCTTGGGAAGGCGATCGACAGCATCAGGTTCTAACCAATGGCAGCTGCCAGACATGGTATAGCTTCAAAAGTCAAACCTACCACAAATGATCACAGGGGAAAAGAAAAGAAAAAAGCCGGGGAATAAGGCCTTTAGGGAGACAAAATGAGTGATGGAAAGTGACGCCACCACTCGCAAGGCTCAGATCGTTTCCCTCTTTAGCTCTCACTGTGACCTAGATTTGTTGCTATCGCTACTATCATCATCGTCCTCGTGGCCACAGACACTTAAAGGGTGTAATATGGAGTAAGCCAGTGGGATCAGGTAACTTAGTCTAGTGGATTATATGGGTTCATTGATATGCACAATAGATAAAACTACTAAATGTCGTTGAGTAGTAAAACAAGAGCAAAGGTCTCTGTATGTTGCTTGCGATAAGGTATTGAAACGCTAGAATGGATCTTGGAAGCCCGCTTGATCAAAAGGGCAAAGATTTCGAATGTCATGGCGGATAATTAATAATCAACGTTCATCAGCCTTCTAGATTCATCCATGGCCGTTTATTAAATCCTTTGAACTTCATACCACAATTTAGCAAGTGAATCAAAAACTGGTTCATTACAACAAGATTAAGATATCATAGTCCCATAGACCCTAACGAAAGCAAGTGTAACCCTGTATATCTTTGTATCACCCTAACATAAAAAGCTAGCACTAAATATGAATACAATATCAAGCTTAAGGGGTTTTTTTCTCCCCATGGGTTCAAAGAAGAAGCTTTGACTCTTGAGGCAAGATCTCATGCAGCCATAATCATCTTGTAATCTGTGATTGGAAAAAAAGGGGCCTAAGCTGCATTTTGACACTGCAGTAGAGGAAAAAGAACAAGAATAATATGCAATGACATTACAAGCCATGTATTTTTGAGATTATTATTCTAAGGAGTCGAGATAGCGGACTTGTCTCTCTTTTCGGTAGAAGTCTAAGGGCGTGAGCGAGGCATTATAAGACTTGTATATGCACAAGTCTACAAGCCTTCAATGCAACCTGCGCAAAGATGTTTGCTGCTCGTTTCATTTTACGGGCAACTGCTACTTGATGGTCGATCCGCACTGCCAACCAGTCACTTATAACAAGGGCTAATTTTCTATCTTTTCTTTCTTCTTAACCTTCTTGTCTTAAGTTACTAGCATTCTCTGGGTATGAAGAACATGGATCAAAAAAATTTGGCATGTGAAAATAGTTCTTACACAAAGAAGGAACCCGTTCCCCTGACTCTGTCGGGCGTAATGTCGTTGGGCTTTCTTTTTCAATGAAAAGAAAGAGTTGTTTAGCATTGCATAGATCTTTAAATAACAGTGAACAAAGACAGGTAAAGACAAATAAAAATGCCGTGTTCAGCTTGAAAAATGAGGTCGAGAGCAGAAATGGAAGCGAGGCCCAATCCAAAACATCGGACTAGAAGGATACGATAGTGCAGGGATTATATATGTCAGCGAGGATCGTGATGGAACTCCCGACTTTGGACACTGCATTTTGATCGGATTTTTTTTTCTAGTTTGTTCCTTGACGAGTTATTCAAAATAAGCGCATTTACCGAAGACCATTGTTCAATAAGAAATGTCCTGCGAGATCTTCCCCCTTTTTTTTGTGCCTCATCTTTCACTCTAACATTCTCCCATTGTCTTCTCCCTTCTGCAGGTCTTAGTGAGATATTAATCCAGGGCAAGAGGGCCCCATACGGCATACGGGAGTCCTCACGGCTGGCCAATGAGATGTGGCTTATATTGTTTCAACTCGCCGCAACTTCTTTTCTATTATTATCTCCTATTGTGTATATAGAAGAAAAGTAGAGAAAAGAAAAGAAAAGAAGAGGTGATGACTCAAACACATACTCTTGTTTGTACCGTTTTGGCGCCCGAGCGAGCTCTTTTATCACTGGACTATATGAGAGATATGTCTAGAATATATGGCTAAGAATCGAACAAGAAAACAATCGATATCTTACACAAGATACTTTATTTACCACCAGAAGTGCCTTAGAAACTGGCTTAGCTATCTTCTTTGGAAATCAATCAATTGACGTTCAGTTCATGAATAGACAGTGCCTCCTCTTGAGCTAAAGTGAATGAGTAACGACGGTACGTCCGTACGTATACACCTAGTAAAACATGATACCACTATTTAGTAATGAAACAAAAGAAAGTGGACAAAAAGAAACTTCGAGAAAGAGAAAGCCTCAAACGCAACGTTTCTCATGTGCATCCTAACATATAATTTCTTTTTATCTTGCTACTCCGCGATTTGATAGGCTCTAAGTTCAAGAGTTTACTACTTACATAACTACTAATAGTTACACGGCTTATCTTCGTTAGCTTAATTTCTACTGACTGGCTGCCACTAAAGCAATCGTGTACATGTTTTTGAACAGCAGCAAGCATCTTGGAGAATGAAACTAGACCAAGTGATCCTCCAACGGGCAAGGAGAAAAGGCTATATATATACACATTGGCTAATATGGAGTCTAATAACGATTAGATTCTCATGATATGGCAAAGTCCGACATGAACCAGCAAAATAGTCCGGCATCATCGACCTTCGGTAAGAGATGTGGGACCTTCCGCGCTAGAACAGTGCTTTTATAGTGTTCATCAAAACGCACAGGACTATGTGCTAGTAAGTAGCTGAAGTAGTAGTACTACTATAGGTATATACAGCAAGGTAGTAGTAAGGTAGTATTGTGTAGCCAAACAAAGACCAAGAAGTTGTGTGCCATCTTTATATGTTTCGCTAGGGCTTGCGATAAAACCCTTGAAGAAAGAGCTTTAAGCGGCTTCGTATTGAACGCCTTCATGAATCTCATCGATTTGCTTGTCGTGTTTGGTTGGTTTTTCTAAAATCATATATACTATTGTTTTCTCTTTGTCCGTCTGCTATTCACACACAAACTCGACGGCTTACCAGCAATTTTTTTTTTCCTTTGAAGTGTTTCATTTTTGTGTATTGCTTCGTTACGCTACCTCTTTTGTTTCTTCTTGTTAAGCATATCTGTCGGGTTAAATAGATCATTAAACATCAGACAGAGACTGGAACGGAAGATCCACCGGCAATGAAAGCCTAAGAGAAGGGAGATAAAAAAGTATCAACAGTTTCCAGGTGCCTGTCCTAGCGCTTATAGACCGGCAATATCTACAAAGTTGCCGGTCATGGTATCTTCACACGCTGTCAGCATGGTTCATGCACAAGAAGAATGAACGCACTGTTCATGTGTGAAATGAGGTTATCTTACCCCGGCTAACTTTCGTTGAACGCCTCGTGCAGATGGCAGTTGTAGCTTTTTCACGAGCTGCGCCATGTTTTGTTGCCTCACTAATTATTCCTTTGTTCTCATTCAACATAGCCCGATATCTTTTTGGACTTCTTTTTTAGGGAGTGTATGGAGAAACGTGAAAAAGCTTGGATGAGCGATGGTAAATGGGAACCGTTTAGTGAGTATCAAAAGAGAAACTCTGGGGCTATCAGTTAAGGTTAGAAATAGGCTGGGCGGTGTTCTGAGACCAGAACGTAAACATATTGCTAAATATGGCTTTGACTTGTGGACGGTCTAAGGGAAACATATGGTCTGGTCTTTTTTCTTCTTCTCGATATTGTGATATTGCCTTAAGAATATATTGAATACTAAGAGAGAGTTTAGTTGGGTACTAAGAGGTAGACGATACTTGGGGGGGGGGCAGCATATTTTCAATATCGCGAAGCTATATGTGTGAGTCGTAGACATGCTCCTGGAGAGTTAGGTAGACTTAACATGAATATATCAATATTGTATATAGTTTAGAAGGGTCATTGTAGTAGTTATATGTTAATAAAACACGCATAACATACTCATGTCGGTCGAAATGCCCGTGGATGGAAGACTCCGAGCCGGACTAAGATTCGCTTTAGGCCAGGATGAGGAAGCTTAGAGAGATGTGGGCGAAGCTTTTCCTCTCCTTATAAAAAACCCCCTTGGTTGTACCCCGGTTCCTCGTCCTGTTAGTAGTAGACTGGCAGCCGGCATGCTCCAAATTAGACTTTGTCCTTCAACTACACGGCCATGGGGACTGATTTGTGGGCAATTTATCATCTCACTGATTTAGTTTAGCTTTGCGACGCCTGATTGACAAACTCAAGGAACTAGGGGCTAAAATGAATAAACATGATCATATTGCTATTACCACCCTCTTGTAGCCCTGTAAACTGATATGCTTGAAGAAGCTTTGACGTACACAGTGCTGCCCTCGGCGCTGTTCGTTTCTGGGAAGACAGTCAATCAAGCTGAGTCTTGCCCCGGAGAAGCACTCCCATTAGTAGAAGCTTCAACTTTCGGGCGCAGCAAGCAGGAGAACAACAGAGCAAGAGACAGCTTGAAAACACACTGTTGCTTGAGGCTGATATGCGGCCATACGACGTTTGTTGAGTCCAAATATCTAAGTAGCCTATGGTTGTTGATTGAACCTAGTATAGGTTGATATTTTATTTTTATTTTTGAACAACAATATTTCTTATTCAGTTTCTATTACTAGAGATATGATAATACAATTGTGATATCTTGTTGCTCCTGGAATTAATAGCGGCAGGGACAGACAGTGTGTGTGTGTGTATATATTAAAACGTCTACCTACATTGCTACGCAATCAACCGACGCCAGCTTGGTTACTGGACAGAGCTTTGAAGCCTCC
>LXKZ01000094.1:117617-220552 GCA_001856765.1 Endoconidiophora polonica | reverse complement strand
GGGGGGGGTGAGAAATATGCAAAATAAAACATCATATAAACAATTGGTAGGTCCTTTTTTAATAACTTCTTTCCTAAATATGGCAAAATCAATATGAACTAGCTTGACACAACTCCTCGGCCGTACTACCAAATTTCATGCTGCGGATAGACGGTATATATAGTCAGAGGTCAGTGTTATTTGTGTCGCCATGACACGCACATCACGGCACGGCAAGCAACATGATCTGCGGGCCGATAACGCGTAGCAACAGGACTTATTCCGGGGTTTCTCAGAATGCAATATAGATTTGACGTGGGAAGATCTTGTATACTTGATATTGAAGTATGTTAGACTCTTGATTAGTAATGAAACTTTCAAAATGGCAACAGCAAACTCGATCTACACGTGGCTATCCGGGAGTTGCGGGTAGATCATCTTCAACTTATCTTGGGGGTATGTCTTGGAGAAGAAGAGCCCATCTGGTAAAAGTATAAAGCAGGGAAACTGCAAGGTCAGGCACTAGTAGAATCAACGTCGATATACTATACACAAGTATCAAGTACGATATAAACTCGACAAGAATACACTTTAACCTGATATTTTTTTAACATCTCTTGAGCAACGAAGCATTTGACACACTTGGGTATATCTGGTGAGTATCCAATCTAGCTACAATCTAGGCTTTCTACTTACTTATAATAATCACATCTCTCTAGATATATCACACTATTCGATATGTGCACAATGGAAGTTTGGGTCCATCATCGCTGCACACATGAGGTTAACCAGAAGGTCGTGCCGTGTCCAAAACAGCAGGGGCAACAGTCGTCATGTCCAGTCATGTTCGAGGAAGTCTCGGTGACGAACAAGCTGCCATGCCGCCATAGAGGGTGCCAATTCGAAGGGAAGTACTGAGGGTGGAAATCAAATGGAGCTGCCCACCAGATGGGTATATGAGCTTATTATCATACAGTAGTACTTGTAGAAATCTATATCACAATCTATTCCTCCGCTTCAGGTGTTATGCCACAGGCCACCTTCGGGCCATATCGCCCCCGGCTAGGTCCCGATCATGCAGCATCTGCCACTTAGTATGGTCTGCATTTATATGCTCTTTTAGTGCTTGTACGCTGCCAAAGACATCCGTGCAGCCCTTTGACGTGCACAAAACACATCCAAAGGCGTCTCTACCCGCATGGCTTTTAGCCAGAAACCGCTGCGTCAGACGAAAACCTTCCTTGAGTATCCCATTAACCACAGGGCAATCCGAAGAAGATGCCGAAGAAGATATAGATGTAGAGGAAGACAAAGAATCAATCGTCGCTAGACTTGCCCCGGACACTCGCTTTGGTACGCTGTGAGCCAGAGACGAAGAATCGCTAGAAGTACGTTGCTGCGCAGACATGGCTTTCAAAGCATGTTCTTCCCGCCAAGCATAGCCACAACGGTGACACCATCGTCCATCATCGACTCCATCTCCCGCCAAACTTATATCATTCATGCCGCAGGGAGGTAGACTACGTGACAAATCAACCTGTAGCGCCAAGGCTGCGGCGCAAAACACACTAAACACACCGTTCTTAGGCCTCAAGAGAGACGGATAGCGCGCGGGGATAGTCATAGCCCGCGAGGATGCCGTAGATGTCGCTAGCGATGATGTACGGCGTATAGCAGATAACAAAGATGTAGGCGATGCGTGTGTCGTGCTGATGCTATTAGTACTTGTACTCGCACTCATGCTGCTGCTTACGCTACGGCTATGTCGGCGAATGTTTGTGTGGTTCAATGATGCCGCGCAGGAGGCTGTCAACGATGGTGTGCGTGAGAGATGGCCGGAGAAGCAGCTTATATAGGCTGGAGAGGAAGGTGAGGAGGCTATGGGAGAAGAAATAGGTTGTGTGGTGGCTAGAGCTTGCTTTGGAGTATATGGCGGTGACGGAAACGCACAGTTATCACAAGTATTAGAATGCAGAATCTCCAATGGTAAGGACATGCTCAAGACTTTCGGTGTAGTTGTTTGATCTTCTTCGTCATCTCCCCTGCTGTATCTATTCTCCTGTCTTTCCGCCATCGACTCTGTGATGGAACTTACACTTCCACCGCCTATCCTCAAGCAGTCTCGTTGGCCAACAGCCTCTCCAAATCCATGTTGCCGTGCTGTCGTCGTTTGTGTTGGCATGTCTCCAGGTAGTTCCTGTGCAGACTGTCGCGCGGTTAATATAACGTTGTATTGCCGTGTTAAGGTTAGTATGACGTCTTGGCGCATAGCTTCAGATGTAGCGAGCAAGCCTCCAAAGGGAAGCGATGACGACGGTGACGAATCTGTGTGAGTTGGCGCGCTTCGAAGGACTTCGATGACGCAAGATATAGCCTGGACGATGGCCAGGAGATCTCGGCGATATGGCTCTTTATATCAATTAGTACATACATAAGTCTTCCGTTCTCAAATACACTCCGACGTACCGTGACCAACGCTAAATTCCCTTCCTAGCTTTGCCTCTGCTGTATTGTACAGAGTATGGATACGTATGGCCGACGTCCTATAAGATGTTGCCAAGGAACAATATTTGGTCTTTCTACCATGTCCATTACTGTTGCCGTCGTTGCTATTTCCACAATAATGGTTCCGACGGCCGCCAGTCCGCGCGACCTTATAAGATTCGAGGAGATCGTAGCATAGAGCGTAATTGCTGACCAGCAAAGTCACAAGGCCAAGGATCGTGTCATCAGCTATAGCAAAGGATGAAGCACGATATTGTTTCTGCTCTTGTTGGGGATGATGACATATTGGCCGAGTGAATGTCGCAGCTGCAGATGCAGTAGAAACAGAAGCAATTGAATTCATCTTTGAATCATGATATCGAAGATACGGTTAGGCTTCGTCGATCTCGAGATTAGGCTGACAGGACAAAACGATAGATCCAAGAGGATAAGATTGACAGAAAAAAAGATCACGATATCAATTGTATGAGAGAACGAATATGAGAAAGGGGAAAGTAACCGGTAATTCTTTGATTAATGTGAGATGAGTTACTCTTGACTTTAATTCCAAGGACAAAGACTTTAAAAGCTTTAGAACCAACCTCTAACGATAAGAAGGTAAATGAAAATGGCTGGATAAAATCGACGGACAGTAACTGTAAGAACGCCTCAAATTTTCCGGTTCACGTAAGAAATAGAATAAAAAACCCACAAAGTTAAGTTTTGTTTGTTGAGACTAGCAGATTGCCCCAGGTCAAGAGCTAACTGTACTTTTTATTATTAATCTGTATTTTCAATAAGCGTGTGACGAAGAGTAAACAAGATTTACATCATGATGGCTGGAGAGCAGAGGAAAACGAGACCATATCAAATTCCGGGTTTTTTTTAGTTTTTAAGACTAGTACTAGTAGTTACTAATATCTCTATGCAAGGAAAGAGAAGGTTCCTTAAGAAAAACACTTTCCTATATAAAACTCCCAGAAAGATAAAATTGAAGATTATGACCCAGAGGAATGAGTACATTCTTTCTTTACTCTTTCTCTCTTACTCATTTCTCACGTTCCTCATAGTAGGCACTTTTGACTATTTCTCAGTAGTTTAGGCGCCTATGCAAGGACGTTTGTATGAAAGCATACTTCATCATATGTTATTACATAGTGGTGCATGCATTTGCTTATGCAAGTCCTTTTCCAGCTATTCGTCAGTTGCTACTTCCTCTGCTAATCTCTATAGATTTAACGGGATACATTTATTCATCCCATCGACTGTGACAATCTTGTCGAAAAACAAAAAGTCTTGAATTGAAACCAGCATGCTCCTATATTTATTAGCTGTCGTTGCTTACGTCTGTCAATATAACCCTACAGTTTAACCCTATACATATTCAGTTGCTCCCTTAAATGCTACTGAATCACGGGATTATGGAGAATAGAAGTTGTAGATTTCTAAATTTTTTTTCTTCTTTTATTCATTAAAGATATGGATATGACGATGATTATATATAGAGTATCCTTTCCGCGGCCTATCATATTGACAAAACAACTTTCATTTCCCAATCTCATCCTACTAATTTCCATATTTTTCTGTCGGTAAAAAAAGAGAGCATTCAAGCCTGTTGGCCAATGCCCAGGTTCTCGGGGTCAGCAGTGACGATGCGCAGAGTGTTGGTGTTACCCATGCCACCCTTCCAACCCTGCACAACAACGACGCGGTCGCCAGTCTTGATGACGTTCAGAGCCAGAGCCTCCTGGACCGCCCACTTGATACGACGGTCGACATCCTCCTGCCAGTTGACCTTGTTGAAGTCAGGCTTGGCCTCGGGAAACAGGAAGGGGTACACGCCACGGTACAAGTGGCTGTAGCGAGAGGCAGAGGCGTTGCGAGTGACCATGAAGATGGGGCACACCGGGCGGTACTTGGACAATAGACGGGCAGAGTCACCTGAGGTAGATAGGACGATGATACCACCAGCACCCAGGTCCAGCGAGGCGCGGACGGCGGCCATGGCGCAAGACTCGGTGACGGAGATAGGGCGTTTGATCAGGCTGGCCAGCTCCTCGAAGTGGGCAACATAGGGAATGGAGTTCTCCGACATTAGGCAGGCCTGCGACATCTCACTGACGGCCTCGTTGGGGTATGCACCCTTGGCAGTCTCACCTGACAGCATGACACAGTCAGCACCATCAGCAATGGCGTTACCGACGTCGCTGATCTCAGCACGAGTAGGGCGAGGGTTCTTGATCATGGACTCCAGCATCTGGGTAGCGCAGATGACGGGCTTGCCAGCAATGTTGCACATGGCAATTAGCTTCTTCTGGGCAGCAAAGACCTCAGCGGCGGGGATCTCAATGCCCAGATCTAGAAGTCAACTGTTAGTACTTGTCAAACCGCGTAGAGCTTCTTTGCTTTGTCATATGTATGTACTTACCACCACGGGCAACCATGACGGCATCGGTTTCCTCTAGAATCTCAGCGAAATTGTTCACTAAAAACGGCAACTGTTAGCGCAAGTATCTAAGCAATAAGGGTTCAGGGTTATGAAAAAAAAAAAAAAGATAAGACTTACGACCCTGGCGGTTCTCAATCTTGGAAACGATCTGGATGTGTTTGCCATCCTCGCCAAGAACGGTGCGGATATCACGGACATCCTGAGCACGGCGGATGAAAGAGGCGAAGACCATGTCGACGTTGTTCTTGACACCAAAGCGTAGATCGGCCTTGTCCTTCTCAGACAGAGCAGGCAGATCGACATCGGTGTTGGGCAGGTTGACACCCTTCTTGGAGCAGATGAAGCCGTTGTTGCGGGCCTTGACCTTGACGGTCTTCTCGTCAACGATTTCTAGGACCTCGAAGGCCAGGACACCGTCATCAACGTAAATCACACGTCCGGGCTGGATGACCTTGGTGATATTCTTGTAGTCGACGTACCTATAGATACATAGTTAATCTCTGTACGTAGGAAAATGCTAGAGATTTGGTAACAAGATAACAAGAGTGACTTACATGTTAGAAGCATCACATTTAGTAGCGTACTTCTCATCGGTGGTGATGTTCATAATAGCACCAGCAGCAATGGGCCTGTTTCCAAATGGTCAGCAAAAGAAGTCACGGAGGCTACATCCGAGTGAGATAAAGCGATAGCAGAAAACCTACAGATCAACATCACCGGCAGTGTTACCGGTACGGATCTCGGGGCCCTTAGTGTCGAGGGCAATGGCGACCTGGCGGCCGGCGTAAGCCTTCTCGGCGGCACGGGTGTTGTCAATAACAGACTGGTGGTACTCGTAAGAACCGTGGCTATAAGGCAGTAAAGCAAGAGGTCGGTTAGTACAGACTCGAGGCAACACTATACAATAGCTAGAGGTTAAGTACTCACGAGAAGTTCATGCGAACAACGTTGAGACCAGCCTTGCGGAGGCTGTTGATGGCCTCAACCGAGTTGGTCTTAGGGCCAATGGTGCAGATAATGGATGAGCGGCGGTAGTTGCGCTCGGGGGCGTAGGCGGTGTCAAGACCGGCCAACCAAGCAATCTGCAGAGGGAACGGAAAAACCATGTTAGCGGATGAAGATATATGGAGAACTGTACGGTACGGTGATGAATAAGAAGAATGAAAAGCAGAAAGATGATATGGTAGAGCAAGGTATCGTCAAGCGGCTGGTGCTCTGCGCTGTGATGTATACTGTGGTAGGCTGGCTAGTTGATTGGCTAGGCGGTGGACGAGTGAGCGGCAGCTAAACTAGAAGTTGTGAGGAGCCAGAAAGATATGGTTGGCTTGGGGAAGCTCCGAGAGCGGTCGGTCGGCAAGCTCAGTCGAAGCAGAGGCTTCGCGAGGAGAAACAGCGGCAGTGGGAAAGCGGCGGTAAAAGACAAAAGACACTGATCTGTCCTCCTCTAACTATCATTCCTACCGCAAGACGCTTGAACAGGAGGGGGGAAATCGTGGGGGACAACAGGAGATGGGAGAGCATACCTTGCCCCGGGCCTCAAGATGTTGTTGAACTGAAGCCATTGTGAATAGTTATAGTGGTGATGTCCGAAAAGTGAAAAGAGGTGTAGATGGCGGTATGAAGAGGAAAGGGAGTTAAGATGGCGAGAGAGGATTTTGAAAAGCGAAAAAATTGGTAAGACAAGTCTACAGCAGCGGCTGAGAAAGGATTTATGTATGGACAAGTTGGACACAAGTAGAAGCGAAGCAGCAAAGCAACAAACAGCTGCTGTTAGTGCTGCCGCTACTGCTGCAACTATAACTCTTAGAGGCACAGAGACTTAAAAACACGCCGTAGGACGCCGCCGAGCACCTCCTACCTATCCCAAGCAAAACAATCCATAGCAGGTAAAACATGGCGGGGTACCTTGTTTTAGGGGTGTACGAAGGATGTGGATGTTGGTATCGCGGGACCTGACTGGCTGGATAGGCTCTTTGGCGTGGTTGGTTTCGGTTTATTTTGTCTTTTTTTTTGTTTTCCGTAAGCTTTAGTCTGTAGAGAAGACACACGATGGACGCATTCTTGGGACAAATGTCACCTAACCACCTGAGCGAATAACGGCCGAGGTTTTTCCATCGCGAATGGCCCGACTGATGGTCAGTGACAGATGACCAGTGCTTGATGATTGATGGGAAATATACAAGAAGAAATGAATGATTATCTTTGTTATCTGCGAAAATTGCTCAATGCGAAGTACATTCTGCATATCATGAAATAAATCGCTACATCTAAACAGCCGCTGATATTTTCCCTTTTTTTCGTTACCTTTGACTCTTCTATCCTAGATTTCTTTCTCCTGATGAAGCCCCTCCGCCTAAGGGCTTCCTTCTGGCATTCCTTCCAACACCAATGACAGACGGACTCTCAACTCTGAGAACAACCCCTCTTGTGCATATGACCTAATGATAATCGACGCAGTAAAAGTAGCAGTAAGTAGCCTGTACGCGTTATTCACTTGTCATTTAGAAAAAAGGCGTGCAATTCCCAGGAAGCCATGTTGTCAGTGAGGGGTGCAACTCAAGACTGCCTTCATTCTAGGCAAGTGCAAACGTCGGTAGCTTCTGCGCCTGTTTTCCCGTGCCAAGAGACTGCAAAAGTGGAGCCTACCATCGCTGCGACTACAACTGCTGTGATAAGCACCCTCTCTGTTTATTGCTAAAATGAGGCTCTTTCCCTCCATGACATGGGTGGGAGGGGTTACCGCTCTTTATCCGGTGTTATTAATTCCAAACTGGCAACAAACAACAGCCCCGCGGACTTACAGCCTCGCTCTCTTTCAAGTCTCTTTTCATACTACTAATAGTATCATCATCTCCATACTTGAAAGTCCGGCCTTCCAGTCCGGTCCGAACAAAAAAGAGGTCGCAAGTCCGCCCGCCCCCCATTTTTGGCTGACATTGATACCCGCCAACTCTAGGTTCATATGTGTGATCATTTCCATTTGGCCATAGTCAACTGTTCGTGACGCTACTAAGACCACTATTGTATCAACCATGTTTTCACAGTCGCCCATTCTCCAGCAGATAGACACTCGATCGATCAAATTGATCCCCAAGTGACAACATTTGCTCTAGCCGGCATTAACGTGGCAGCACCAACAGTGCAGAATATAGCGGGATCCCCTCGGAGAGTGGATGACAGTGTCATGCCACAGAACATTAAGCTCGATTCTCCATAAGCAGCCGTTCAATATGTTCTATTATCAGCAGAATTAATATAAAAATATTGTTGTTATCTTGTCGCACCATCAAGCCCACTGTCCATTGCTAGGCTCAAGCGCTGTTCACATACGACACAATACCAAGAACATCACAGGGTATGAGACGCCTAGGGAAGAGAGGGGTTTTTTCTCATGCCACTAAAAAGGAAGTTGCAACCCTGCGTCTTGGGCGCCTTCAATTACCATGACTTTCTAGTTCCAGGCAGGCTCTATTGCCCTTTTTCCCTCCATTTTTCTCTTCTATCTTGATGCGCCAACACTTACTCTCTGAGACAGGCTAAGCACTGAGAAGCACCCATCAAGCGCTCCTACTCCTGCTCCTTCCTGACACTGCATCTCCCAGCCATACACGCGGCCATGTTTAGCCAAGCCTATGCCGCCCAACCCATCACTAGTTGACGGCGAACTGCATTGTCCGAAGCAGTCGCGCTGTTGGTATCAACTGATGGCATCACATCAATCAATGTCTTATACCTTGTCCCAGCCTATAGACTAGCCATTAGAGCCGCTCATCCTTCGTTGTCCGAAAGCCACGATATGCGATGAGAACAAGTCTCACTTTGGTTTTTTTTTACATCTTTCGCTTAATAAATGGTAAATGGACGGCGAGCGGCCCTTTCCGTGAGCCTCGCCAGTCCAGTTGGCTCTGTTGAAACCACGGCTGATCAAGACATTATTGCAATGCTGCCACTTTCCATTTGGCGAACGTAAGCCTCCTGCATAAGCATACATATGCGTATTGTATGCCATTATCTGCCTTCGAATTTCCTGCGTAGAGTTTTGAAGTAGTACGATGGTTAGTAGGCCTAGCAAATATAGAATAATATAGAAAGAACGATCATGCTATGTATATCGCTCATATTCCTCTACTATGTATCTGTCTCAATCCAAGGACTGTTTGTGTTATCCTTGGCACTGTTGTGCTGCGCTCCAATCGCTTCCAGTAATGGGCCAGCTAGCACAAGACGCCATTGTTTCTCCCATTTAGAAATGAGCCCCCAAGTTACTCGTTCAATGTTCGTAGTCAACGCCGCATTCCCCTCTTCCACTCTTAGTCGTTCGCTCCACTTCTCAAAGGATATTTGAAAACAAAAAACCTGCTAAGCTTCATATAACACAACTGAACCTCATTCCATCAGGGTTCAAAGCAGAACCTGCAGATAGAGCATGTAGTAGATACAGTCGAAATTCTGCCTTGCTAGGTACGTCCGAAGAAAAAATGTCGCTTGTTGAAACTTTGGAAAGTATCTCCCGGCCTAGTGGGCATCTATATTGTATATTCAGCCGACTAAATCACAACTTTAATTATCTATTTTAACAACGTAGTCTTGCTGGTCTTTAGCGTCTCCACCTTTATGAAAGAATGCAGCCTGGGCCAAACCCTTACGGCCCAACCCAAATATGCTTAACCCACGAGGCCCCAGATTGTATGAAGCAAGTCTGAAGATCACTAAATTATACATCGTCATCTAAACTCACAAGCAAGCATCATTTTTCTGCCGTTTGAATTTCCCGAGCTCCAAAATCACCGACCCAAACTACCACACATCTCCGTTACATATACTAGTTGTTCCTTTGGCCTCGACCTCTTTTAAAATGGTAACTTTCTCTCTCCCAACTCTTGCTCGTGCTTGATCTGTCATGCATGACTCGTGATACATTTCCCGGCCCGAACCCACGATTTACAGGAACATCTCGAGTCTTTCTTTTTCGCTTGACTATGCCCAGGTCCTCACTCTCTATGGAAGGTGCCTCCCTTCTTTGCAAATCGCATATCTGTTACGAAGCCGCGATATGGAACACTCTCGTGATGCCGGCCTAGCTTGATTGCCTCGCCTTCTTGGCGCGACTTAGGCCGGTAATCGTCAAGTGTGCGAAAAAATAAGGTAGGGAGTTCTGTCATATGTGCTCTCAGATCGGACGACTAGTATAGCCTCTTTGCGAATTAGAAGACTCAAGATACCTCATCAATATGGGCTTTCACTCTTGATTTCTCACTTCGAGGCTTCTTGACCCCACTGCGTGATATTGTTCTATCGTCGCTTTTTTGGAAACAAAAACAGAGTCTAAAACTACGTTATTTTTTACACTTTCGTTTTCCCTCGATATAGCTCCTCGATCTGCTGACACTAGGCTTGTGGTCAAAGATTGGAAAGCTCACCCACTATGCGTTTGACGCCGTCATGAGTAAGTGCCTCTTTGTTTATCTATAACTAACTGCGGTTGGTAATTTATCACATGTCATAACCTACCTACCTATCCTATTACATTGTGCCAAAGATCAAGTATGCACTAGCCACTAACATCGTCCGTTTGTGATTTTGTAGTCTCCACGGTCCTGGCTGGCATGCGTCGTTCGTCTGGCCTGACGTAAGTCCTTCCTACTCTATGGAATCTCTAACATGAATTGTCACATTGTCCTCGCTGAAGATCTCAGCTTTCCGGAGTGATATGCTTCGACGTCACATATCGTCCCAAGCGACAGAAAACGGTGCGAATAACAAGCTAACAATACCTTCCACTGCTATAGCTTCCGTGCCGAGAAGATCTCAGGTGATAGCAAAGACGTCTCGTCATGGGTCGATCGCTACCTTGGTGTCGGCGAGTGGGTAATGGACCAGTCTGTGGCCATCGCCGGTGCCAGTGGCTGGTTCGAACGCCGCCGATAAGCATTCACTTATGATATGCTCGGATTGAGCTACAGGACGACATCTTCACCCAGAAACACATAGAAACGTATCATAACGCTCTTTGATACGGTTTATGGAGCTTTTCTTCTGTTTGTCTTCCTTTATGTCAACGAGCTGCTAGATGGCTGTCCTTTTTTTTTCGTTTTTCCTACCGTGGTCACCTCTATTGTTCCTATGACTTATCATTAAGTTTACGCCCTCTCCTCTTTCTCTCACTTCGACCGTTCTAGACAATCATGGCGTAGTCTTATGCGTTGGCATCTTGTAATGCTCTCTCTCACTCACTTTCTCTCCCTGACTTGGCTTAGAGAGCGACATGCCTTTCTTCTTTACCGTTTATACGCCCCCCACCCCCTTCATACTCGTATATGTTGCTACTATAACTAGGCGTGGCTTTGGATTCGAAGTATTGGGTCACCACTGCATGAACCTTGTGTTTATTGTTGTCTCCCTCGGTCTATTGTTTCTGTTCATTGCGTTGCTTTTCCTTTCTTTTAGTCTGGCTAGGCTTTATATAGCACATTTTTACCATTCTTTTTTGGTCGCATTTCTTCCAGTGTTCTATCTGGTTTATCTCCTGCTGTTATTTCTTTGCTGATAGTTTCGTTTCTGTAAGTGCCCGAGGATGCTATGTGTGCTGGCGTTATCGGCAGCTTTGAAAGCTGGTACTGCTTTTGTTAAATGCTTACTTTTTTTTGTCCTATCATAGTCGTATCACTCATGTCTTATTCAATTATGCACATATATATTTTCTTTTTTTTTACTGTCTAAGTGTTTTGTGAATATACCATGCATATATCATTGCAATTTGCCAAGGAAAAGTCTTGATTTGATCAGACACAGAAAGTCGGTTGTAAACTTGTAAAACTAGGTCTCCATTATCATTACAAAATAAACACTACTTACTTTCTGCTAGTACTTAATACTATCATGTCACTGAGATACTATATCGTCTCGAAAGGCCAAACCAAAAACAAAACAAAAACTAGCAGAAGGCAGTTCTAACAGACTGAAACTATGCAAAGAACACTAGCTTTCAAACTCATTGGCTTGCTTTCTTTCCTTGGCTGGCCAAGCTAAGCTAGGGGACAAGAAAGAAGAAGGAATGATAAAGAATGGGAACAAGAACGACAGAAAGAAGACAAAAATAATGAACAAATATATACCCTTTTTAAACGTGCAAGACGAAAACCCAATACAAGAAAAACAAGTAAACAGAAATAGGAAAGAAAAGAGTAACTAGTAAAATCACAGTAAAGACATAGCAGGATAAATGAAGAATTCGGACAGATATACAGACGCAATGCAAAAGAAAGAAAAGGAAAGGGAAAACGAAGCAAAAAGAGATAGACCCAAAGAACTGGACAAAAAAATGAAACAGACTAAAGGCGAAAAAAATAATAAACATGTCAAAAGACTGTAAAATATGGCCAGTGCTATGCCAAATCATTCATAAATGAAGGCTGCGTTTCGTTGTGAAAGTTGTGAGAAAAAGAAAAAGAAAAAGAAAGATATGAGGAAGAGAAGGGCGTATCCAGAATGTACGATAGTACATTCACGCCCCCGTAAGATAGAAGATGGGAAGAAACCATAGAATCAGACGTGCGGTGAAGTGTCTTTCCAAAGTTTCGATCGGTTCAAATATTGGCTGTAGGAAGAGGGGAAGCACTGTATGTGTTTTTCAAGACTGCCTGTCTCCCTGCCGCCAACTGGCAAACTTGACGGTGACTTAATTTTTTATGATTTAAAGGGGTGATTTTACTGTTATAGGCCCAGATCAAAGGCTAAAAAGATACCTAGGTGATTTAGATAGTCTTTTTGTCGGTATCTTTTTCACATGTTTCCTAGGAAATAGGCAGGCACCTCGTTATCGTCATCTTCGGGCTGGTACGGCTTGAAGGCGGGGGAAGGCAAGCTTTCCTGCGACTGTGCAAACTGGGAAGTGATGGGTGAGCCTAGACGCTTCGACTTGAACGAGGGTGACAGCGCGGAGGAAGTAGAGGCCTGGTCGAGGTGCTGGTGATACGGGCTGTTGTTATTGTTGTTCTCGCGAGGCGTAGCCGAAGACGACGAGGTGTCGATGAGAGCGCTAGTGTCCATCAGGTTGCTGCTGCTCATGTTCATGGTGTTGCCATTGGCAGTGGTGTTGTTCAACGAAGCGGTCGCAGACACATCATCGTCGTCATCTTCATCGTCGTCCTCATTGTTTCCATTGCTTACCGCCGGCATGCCGAAGCGAAGCATATCGTCAGCCGCCCGGAACGCCTCTAGCTCAGCACCGATAGCGCAAATCAACAGATTCCACTTTTTAGTAGTAGCTAAATCCAGGTTGTGCGTCAACACGTCGATGACCGACGCCATCTGTGCCATCAGCTGGTTGACCGTCTCCTCAGCTTGCTTAGCGTCGCTGTTGCCGCACTTGGCCAGCTCCTTCATTTGCCGGCTTAGCGTCGACTCGTATTCGCCGACAAGCTTGGCCGTGGCTGCCCACACCTGACCACCTTCTTCGAGTGCGTCGCGGTCTTTGCGGACCATGTCGCTCTTGGCTTCTAGAATCTTGTTCTCAGCCTCCCACCACGCCTTAGCCATGTCCAATGTGCGCCGCTCGGGGACCATATCAAGGAACTCGCGGCCGCCCGGCGACGTAATCACCTGGCCATCGTCATCCAGGACCTGTAGTGTAGCGTAGGCTTCAGCCTGCAAAGGCTCAACGGGCGGCTGACGCATCAGATTTGTAATCTCCTCATCGACCTCTTTAAGGGCACCGCGGTAGCCGCTAAGCCCAGCCTCGCGTTTACTCTTGACGTGGAGGATCTTGTCGCCGACCCAGCGGCGCTTGTTGCGTAGACCGACCAACCGCTCCTCGAGCTCCTGGATCTCGCGTGACAGGTCGTCGTGTTCGGACTCTAGCCCACGCAGCTCCTGTGCCAGCTCCTCCTCGTGGTTGTTTTCCAGAGAGCCTAGCTCGGAACGGATCTGTAGCTGGCGTGCGGCTAGGCGCTCAGCACGAGACATGGCGCGATTACGGCTCTTGATCTCAGCCTTGATGTGGCGATGCTCGTGGTATTTGAGATCGCTGAGCTCGGCAAGCGAGCGAGAAAGTGCGCGGCGAGCAGCGCGCAGGCCCAGCTTCTTAGGTGTCTTAGGTTGCCGCACAGGCATCACGGTGCCATCAGAGCGGTGCTGGTTGGATTGGATCAGCGACTTGCCCATCATCTTAGACTTGCTAGAGGCTGCTGAATAGAAGGCGCCGGTGGGTGTGCTGCTGCCACTGGTGAAGCTGCTGTCCGGTGACGAGCTGCGGCTGCCGCCGTTAAAGCCCTGTGCCAGCGCCTCGGCCTGCATATCCAGAATCGATTGGAGCTCGCCGCTGAGTGCGACTTCGTGGCGCTGCATACGGCGCCACATCGAGTCGGGGCTGCTGCGCTGGTACCGCGGCGGCTGTTTGCGCGTGCGGCCGGTGTCGAAGAAGACGCTGCCAAGACTAGCCAGACTAGCGGCCAAGTTGCCGGCCGATGTGCGGCCTTCCCGGGTCGGTGACGAGCTAGGCGACTGCGACGGTGACGCCATGTAGATGGAGCGCACAATCGGCGGCGGCGGCCCGTTAAAGATGATTGGCTCGCCTTCCAGGATCTCACGCGCGCTATTAGTTGATGTAGCAGTTGCAGTGGTGATATTGCGATGCGCCGGAAGCCGTGAGAAGGCTACGTTCTTGATGATTGTGGATGGGCCCGTAGGCGTAGAGGCAAGGCTGTCGCCGTTCCGCGAGGAGCCATGCGAAGATGGCGGTGGAGAGAGTGAGAGTGGAATTTCAGACATGTGCACGTCGTTAGGGGTCTTGACTTTCTTGAAGGTTCGGCGCAGCGGGAAGAAGCTCTCGCCACGAGGGGACAGAGCTCGTTCAAAAAATGACGGCATGGTTACTAAATGAGGATTGGTTCTAGTGCAAGCTGCAAATATGGGCAGGGTCACAGACTAGGGTTGACCGTGTTTTAGGGTAGACGTTTTGCGACAGGTGGAGCTTGGACGCTTTAGGCAAGTATAAGTCACAAGCAAAAGAAGCAGGAGGACTATCAAAAGAGGAAAGAAGACAAAATGAATTGTAGGGCAAAAAAATAGGATTGAGAGAGCGTCAAGAAGTAAAACAGCGGTCGTTTAGAAAGTGAATGAGCCCAGGTTATAATAAGTAGAAACGATAGTTGTAAAGATATTGCAAGCAGTTGGCTAATGTAAAAAGTAGGTAGGTAGATTAGGGGCTTGGGAGCAGTGCTTTAGGACGTGAATAGATTCGAAATGAGGGTGTTGCGTAGTCCACGAGAGTAGGTCATTTGAGAATTAACAAATGACTGTACTGTGATGTTCTGCTGGTGGATTGCAAAAAGAAGAGGAAGAGAGAGAGAACAAAACATTGACCTCCACGGAAGGAAGAGTTCATGGCCAGACTTCTTATACTGAGCCGGTGCAGATTTAGTCAAGCAGATATAATTTTGATAAAAGAAAATAGGCTCAGACGACAGCAACTGAAAGGAAAGAAGGCAAAGGGAAGAAAAAACCACAAAACACACGCTATGCAGCTGTTGCTGAAGCGGGCATCAGCGGGCTCGGCTCCAGACTAAACGCCAATGAACAGCCCAATTTTGACGTTCTCGATTGAAGGATTGCTTATGGATCTGTCTGGCTGCATCAAAGCAGGTCTTGCATACATACTGCAGCAATACTAACAAGCAGATAGATATACACGAGGGCGAAAGTGTGGAGCTGTCTGCACAAATGCTCAAGAAGGGTCAAGATATCAAGACAGCTTCAATAGCTAATAACATATATACACCCCCCCTCCCCCATTCTTTAATCACCACAAGCTGTTTGCGCAAGCAGGCAGCTTCAGCAGCGGCAGCTATGGTGCTACTGAGTGAGGGCTGGTAGTAGTAAACTAGACGACTGTATACAGTAATACGATAACAACACCAATAATACGATTATATCGAGTATAATAAGGCCGATAGCGACAACAACATCAACAAACACAATAACAACACCCACGTTAACAACAAGGCCTTGGCTTACTTAGCTTATACCAACAACAACAACAACAACAACAACCCCATCAGCCCACAGCAGCAGAGGCACCATTGATTAGGTGTCTCTGTATCCTATCCTATGCTAACCCATCAGTCTATGGGGCCGCCGAGAGGACGTCGATGTTCTCTCCGGGTGGTTATTCTGGGTGGGATCGCTCTTCGCATATCAGATGGCCTCATGTGCATTCATAAAGTAACAACTCACAATGCCGAACTTGCCCATGCCGTGTCAAGGGCAGGCCGCTCTCCAGTGGTTCGTGTGTATGTATGAATATATATAGATATATACGCGTGGATATTGTATTCGTCAGTTCATAAAATTCACACTAAGCTAGCAAAACAAGGGGCAAGGGCCATATCTGCTTCGAGAGGCTTGCATCCGATAATGCTCCACCTTGGACTGCAGCTTCATAGTGAATAATGCTTGCTTGATGCATTTGGGCGCATCTGCATACTACATCGGCAGGGCCTGACAGCTGGTTATCCCGTTCTTATGCTTATGCTCTGGCTATGCTTGACTGTGCTTGCATTGTGCGAGGTTCTCATCAAGGGCTTGGTGTTGCTTAGCCCGGTCATATCCCCGGTCTTTAGAGGGGAAGGGGGGGCAAGACTTGTTTACAAAACAGAGCCTAAAGCACTACAGACAGTACTGTCATGAGTTAGTTCAGTAGTACTGAGGTGGCTATTTGCTTTGGCTCCGTACTTGACAACACCGATGGGATCTAGCAATATTGGCACCTTGTTTCCGTGAACTAATGCCTATAAGAGCAGGAATATTGGAGCGTTGTGCAGCTGTTACGGCTTTGTAACTCTGCAGCTCTGCATTCTGAGCCGAAATAGTAGCTGTATGCGTGCATTCGCTGGGCCGAGAACACTAGAGACCCGTTGTCGATCGCGCGAAGTGGCCAGATGCGCTCAGGTTTGTTCATTTTTGGACTAATGTATGTCTCTTGCTCCCTCGTTCTCTTGTTGTAGAGACGCCCCCCCCCCACAGACGATCAAAGAAGCTAGACATGCGGCTACTGCGGCTGCTGCACGAAATGATCACCAGAGAAGAAGAAAGAAAACAAAAGAGGCATCAAGCACTCAAGCGCCCAAATCGCTCATGGACCACGCAATTAATGGGCTGTAGAAGACATATGTGGATTCATATTGTGAGCGTGAGGCAGCAATAAGGAATGCAGCGGGCATGGTATAGAGTCTGGTCCGCCAATATGGAGATGCAGATGACGACGATGAATATGGAGGAGGAGGTTCTAGATCTGGCTGTTGTTCTGGCTTTAGTAATTGCTCTAGAGTGCTACTGTTTTGGTGGCAATTGCGTGCTGACTATGATGTGGCCACAATGCCACTTGCTCGCTCGTTCACTCACGATGCAGCGGATGATGGTGAGGCTAGGCCTAACAATATCGTGATGCCAGAGGTCGTTTGTATTTGTGTTTGTAATTGCCTTTACTTGTGTGTGGAGATTTCTTCGCACTGTTGCATTCAAGAAACACTGTTCCTGCAGAGGCTGCAGAACTGCAGCGCAAGGCTCGCGAGATATCGAGGTACTTGATGTCGGAGCAAGACACAACATTGCATCTTTCATTGAACAGGTTATTACTTGTGCCTGCACCTACCACCCCCACCACGCTAGAAAATAACCAAAACAACAGCAATGGAATTAATACAGCGGCTGCACAGTCTCTCACGATATGCAAATACATGCATCCGCTACTTATATTGAGACGCTGCAACTGCACTAGAAACATATATAGCACCGCCTGTGCATGAGCATACGTGTGTATGTTGCCGTGCTATATATCACTGCTACATGTATACATAAATTCGATTTCCGCCAAAGCGTTCAACTTGCCTTGCTCCACTGCCTGGCTGCCCGTAAGCCAATCTCCGTCGAGCTTCCCCTGCTTCTCCAGCTTCGCCAACTTATGTGTGATCCAGCCTACAGACAGCAGTCAGTCAACTTTCTTTCCAGGGAATAGAGTTGTGGCAATACTTTTGATCTGGCAACGGGCGGTGGAAAATAATAAGGCTGTCCGTTTATTAATTCAGTGTGTACTGTAGTATTTTCTAAAATTTCGACCAACCTGACTAGCTGCGCCTACAATCACAAACATAATAACCATCTTTGGTCGTCCTCTGCAGCTGCTCAGTCTGCCCAGGCACGCACACTCTTGCACATGCATCCTGCTACTTGCAGAAACTTCCCAAAATGCGGCGTATCGCTGAAAATCACCTCGTGAGGAAAGCATCAATAGAACTCCATAGAAACCCGGACTTAACTAGCCCTGTTCTTAAGGTGGCGGCCTCAATGGTGACCGAAACTAGAAAACATCGACCGATCAGCCTAACGGCCGCTTTGTTTTCTTTCTTTCATCAATTATTGCTCGTGCTACCCTCCTTCGCTCGATATCTGAGCCTGGTCGAGCCCCAAAAGATCATCTTCGCCTCCGCTGACGAGCGAGTTGAGCCTGAGATAGTTACCATCCATCCACCCCATATTGAGGCCCTGCTCGCTTCAATACTGCAACTTTGTCTGTAATGGATACCTCTTAGTCTTCTTTCTCATCCTAGAATGTATATTTGTCTGCGTCGTTCTATCCTGGATAAGGACATGGCAGGCCTGTGATGCGATGTGATGACCGTCGAGCCACGATCTCTCTCCCTAGCTAGAACTAGTGGCCAGCAGCAAATAATAGCCTATCGTATCTGTTTAACTGTCTTATTACCTTGTTTTTTGTCTTTTTGCCTCTGTTAATAGCCCCCCACACCTGCATCACGGACTGCTAGCTTTGCCCATCCGTAGGTCGAAACAAGCTGGCTGACAGGCAACAAAAAGAGAAGATAGAAAAAGGAAACGAAAGGATAGGGAAAAAAATCGATTAATTAGCGGCCAAGGAAGTGGCCGATGCCAAAGCCTCAGAAATCCGTGACCATCATCATTTTGTCTTTTCCCGTTCAGCTCCGAAAAGACAACTTTGGAAAACTTCGTCATTTGCTGAAAAGGTTCATTGCTGACGATGACGTCTGTTGAGCTATCATATGTTTGTTATTAAATGTATATATATATATATATATATCTCAAGCGGATTACGAATTATTTTCCTAGTTTTCTCCTGTTTTCTCCAATACCCAGAAAACATCAACAGTATGATGTCGCCTTTTTGTTTCTCGTGAAGCAACCTCAAGTAATGAGAATTATTCTCTGCTCTTAAAATATATTGAAGGGTGTATATCCGATATCAGGGGCGTATGGCTAGGAACCAGATACCCTCGATGAAAAGCTCATGGGAAATCTGAAAGGTTCAGTTACAGCAGCAAGACCAACCAACCCTCAAGTGACGGTGACGTCTATCTGGTTGGCCCAAACCTGATTGGTCGTATTAGGCAAAGCGGTGTTCGTTTGCCCTGGGCACTTGTTGTATGGTCGTTCGGCCATCGGCAACTTGGCTCTCTATTTCCTTCTTTTGTCTGCTCGCAGCGTGGTTCTACCTCTTCGTATCAAAGGCTGGCCAAGCTTCCATGATACCAGAGCGAATAGATTGTCACTATTAGGTGGCCAGAATTATTTTGTAAAATCCCAGGTGTAAATTCTACAAAATATATTCTACAGCATACATACTACTTCTACTCCTAGTGAGCAGCTACCCATTATCCACGGCTTCAACCAGTCCCTGTTCTCACAGAAACGCAGGAGAAGCGACTTCGTATCCGAGTCACTTGCATCTGCGCACTACACCACTCATCTAGTCTACTAGGAGCCTTTTTTTCCCTTGTCCTCCTTCTCCCCTCTGTGTACATCACATATGTACTATGTAGACAAAGAAACGCCGTCTCGATGATCCCAAGCACAGCGCTGGCAGCGCCAGGCCGTTCTAGGCCAGGCAAATCTTCTGCGCTCAACATAAGCCAACCTCGCTGCTTTTCTTTCCATTCGCCAATCTTGTTCTAGAGAATCGCCGAATTGCAATGGTTGCTTTCTCAACAAACACATCGTTCAAGATACATACGTGCGTAGCTGGCTGCTTATAATTCTTTCTTCTGACGGGGAGAGAAGCAGATACTGTTTAATTCAGTGGTTTCTCCCATATGAAAAGGTCAGATAACCCTTATGTGTGTACACATACTTGTCTTCTTTGACTATTCTCTTGATAGACCCCGTTAATGTACATCAAGTAGTTAGTCGCAACATTTTTGCGATGCTCTCAGCTACCATACATTGATGGTCTTTCTTCTCAAGGTAGCATCGCCCAATTGAGGTGCACGGCTCTTGTTTGGTCAGATGGATTATCTGTTATTGTTCTTTCCGAGCTACGACACTTTAGGTAAGTCTACAGTAACCCTAACTCAGGACAAAGAAAGGCCCACTCTTCTCAATTATAGACTCCTCAATTAACTGTAAGGTCAAGCCAGCCTGTGCTATGTTAGCATGGGTCCAGAGGCCCCGCTTCTCCAAGCCCAGCCTACTACGTACATTAATCACTTAATATTACTCGACGGCAACGCTCAGCAAGAGAAGAAAAAGAGAAGAGAATTACGGAAAGATTTGTAGAGCGACAGGTTGCTTCATCGCCTTTGTGTTATTGACATTTGTCCTAAATTACTGAGCGTCTCCGCTGACCAACCGCTTGCTATTTTCGAATGTCGTGTACTAGTGTAAATTTACAGCTTTCATGTACCTGCTGCGAGCCTAAATGAACTTAACATAACCATACTATCACTCTCGATTTGATTTGATTGATCCCGGTCCTAAATTCTTGGGTCTAGCCCGGATTGAAATGCACCAACCACAATACAATACGCTGTCATACTCGTCGACGACCCGAAAACCTGTTCCGGGCGCATACGCCGCCTCATCCTCCCCGCACGCTCACTCGCATTCGCACTCTCACAGCAGCGCTAACGAAGAGCTCCATCTCGGCTCGCTCAACATCAGAAGCCGCCCCGAATATCTCCCACCATCTCTGTCCATCGCTACTGCCGCGTCGCCCGCCTATCAATCTAGTAGCACAGCCACACCTGCTGCTACTGGCATTAACGGAGCACCGCGTATCGAATTGGATGGCAGCAGCTCTGTGGTAACTACCCACTATCACCCAGCGTCTGTCTCGGTCCCCGTTTCAGTCTCAGCCTCGTCCCCGTCTAGCGTTCCTAGTGTCTCCATCGCCCCGATTATCCCCAACGTGCTCCAACCCGGCGGAACAATGGCGGCCACTAGACCAACAAATGCCGCCGGCGATTACCAGCAGCAGCAGCAGCAGCAGCAGCAACAACAACAGCACAACCTGACACATAACTATACCCGTTCCAGCCCTGCCTCTGGCTACGATTCATCGCCAAATTACCAGACATACGGCTCAGCCTCTGGTGTCAACACAAATGCTGGATCGCCGTATCTTGGCCCAGAAACCTACGGCCCTTCTGCCTCGTCCGCCCAGCGCACAGTCATGGCAAACATACCTTTGGGCCTTGCCGACATCCGGCCCCGCGCTGACTCGACACCGTCTGATCCAGCCTACGAGCTAGCCAACACCCAGTCAGGCCCTAGCAATTATCTTGCTCCATGGGCTCTGTATGCCTTTGACTGGTGCAAGTGGAAGCCGCAGGGTAACAGCACAGGAAAGCTGGCCATTGGAAGCTATCTCGAGGATGGTCACAATTATGTGAGTATATCTTTGTAGTAATTCCACCTTCCTCCTGTTATATTTGGCTACCCAAACGAAGAAATAATTGCAATTTTTCCTACCTTTTCCATTGTGACAGTTGACTAATCTATTGCTTCATTCAGATCCAAATCCTCGATTCTCAACTCGCAAACCGTGGCAGTCCCCGCCAGTCACTCGAGTTCACAAAGGTCGCCGAAGCCACTCACTCATACCCAGTCACCCGCCTACTATGGGAGCCGCCGTCGACATCGAAACAAACCACCGATCTTTTAGCAACGTCCGGAGACCATTTGCGTCTGTGGTCTTTGCCTTCAGATCCGCTGCCGCCGCAGCCTACTAGCACCATTGGCCGCCGAGATGGAGCTATCACTAAGTTGACGCCTCTTGCATTACTATCGAATTCGAAAACCCCGGAGCATACGGCGCCCCTCACTTCACTCGATTGGAATACCCTGTCGCCTAGTTTGATAATCACTTCTAGCATTGATACCACCTGCACTATCTGGGATATCCCATCGTTGACGGCCAAGACTCAGCTTATTGCGCACGACAAGGAGGTTTACGATGTGCGATTTTGCGCTAATAGCGTAGATGTATTTGTGAGCTGTGGTCAGGATGGTAGTGTCCGTATGTTCGACTTGCGTAGCCTGGAGCACAGCACCATTATCTACGAGCCTACTGTGAAAGACGAGAGAGGTAAGACAATCGCTAACCTTCCCTGATATCTTTTCACCCCACTATGGATGAATCCCTGCAATTAATATAATATCTTACTAGGCCTCTGCTCTTGCTAACAATTTTCTCCGTAGCGGCAAATGGTGCCCGTCCTATGAGCCCTACTTTGGCTCAACAAACCATGTCGCATCCTCCACCTCTGATGCGTCTGGCCACCTCTCCTCATGATGCAAACCTATTAGCTACCTTTGCTGCCGACTCTAACGTCGTCCGTATCCTCGATGTGCGGCAGCCTGGCCAAGCTCTACTGGAGCTCCGGGGCCACAATGGCGCCGTAAATTGCGTGGAATGGTCTCCTTCCCGCAGAGGAGTGCTCACCACTGGCGGCGATGATTGCCAGGTTTTAGTGTGGGATCTCATTAATGCCACATCTACCTACTCTATCAGTGGCCAGTCTAGCAATGTACGCAGTCCGATGTCCGCATGGCAGTGCCCGTATGAGATTGGCAATCTGAGCTGGGTGCCGCATATGTCCAACCAAGATGGAAGCGATTGGCTCGGTGTCAGTGCCGGCCGTGGAGTCTGGGGAGTCAAGCTTTAAAGATGCAACGACTGTACAGAATCTATATACCATTCTAAACCAGTATAGTCCAATCCAGTTGGTCGTCAGTTTCACGATGACAACCCCCCTCAATGTCAAATTCGTCACTGTGTCTTGATCCCCTTGTTTTCCAAAGTACCAGTTCTCATGATTTTAACGAAATTACCTAGCGAGAGAGAAGTTAAGAGGTCATGCAGTGATGCAGCGCTCGTTTTATGTTTCGATTCACATTTCCAGCTCTATTATCATGTGTTTATTCCTCTTTATTTGTGTTATCTGTTGTAAGGATACAGAATAATAAGCATTCGATTTCTGAAAATCAACACTATTAATGTGAATGTATAGTTATGTTTTAGATTGGTGGCATTGTAAATTAAGCCCACTACTACATAATTGTTCCTTTCGGCTTCACAAAAATATAGGCTCACTTTATACAACATCAGTTAGCCTTGTCGCATCGACTGCTGAATTCTGCCGCTAAATTGTGCAAAGCGGTCAAGGCTAGCTGTGGCGCGTCCATGAATTTTACTGGCTCTAAAATTGTAAGAGAAGAGCGCGCCTTCTACAGCGTCCACTTTTAGCTTGTTTGAAGCGTTCTTCTGCTAGAAGTCAGGCCTGAACTTCGATACTTTTGTTCTATTTCTCTCATCTTTTTTTCTCTTTTTTACCCGTAGATTCAATGGCAGCTTCAAATCTCCAAGACGATATTTGAATTTCAAGGACATTTCTCCCTCATTTATCTACGATTGTCCCGTACTTCCATTTCTTGATCTTCTACCTTCTCTCCTACACACATCTCTGCGCAACCTGTACCATCCCTTGCTAGCAAGCAGCCATCATTGTTCAGCCTCGTATCAACTTGCAGCTACCATCATATATCTATTATCCAACACTGTGCCGCTATCCCAAACGTACCCCGATATAATACGCGATCCACCCAATCGCAATCATGTCGGATCGGTACGATTCTTCTGATGAAGAGGACGACTTCAATCCTGCACCTGAAGTGCGCTCCGACGACGAAGGCGACCATAGAAAGGCTGCTGAGCCTAGCAGCGAGCCTGCTGACAGATCTAGCCCTGGTCGCCAGAAGTCGCGCCATGTCGACGATGAAGATGAACTAGAAGAACTCGACGAAGAAGAAGATGAGGCTGATGACGATGAGGAAGATGAGGAAGATGAGGAAGATGAGGAAGAAGATGAGGACGATGATGTTCCAACCGTAAGCCGTTATCATTTTTAGTCACATGTATTTTGATTAGTCTACTATCTATGACATCAAAAGCACTCATTGTTGTGGACGTATACTCTAACAGCCAATTCTTTCTTGCCAACAGAACCACCGCCGTAAACGTAGAAAGGACCATCGCAACGCTTTCTTCGATATTGAAGCAGAGGTTGACGAAGACGAAGAGGAAGACGACGAACTCGACGAAGAAGAAGTCGGAAACTTCATCGAGCAAGACAACCCAGAGGATCTAGCTGAAGCTGCTCGTCTGAACGATGACCGTCGCCATCGTGAACTCGATCGTCGCCGTGACATGGCTGCGTCTATGGATGCTGAAAAGCAAGCCGAGATATTGCGCCAACGCTACGGAAATCGCCGCTCCGGCCGTGGACCAGGAGATGTTTCCGCCGTACCTAGACGTTTACTTCTACCTAGTGTCGACGACCCTAAGATATGGGCTGTTCGTGCTCGTGAAGGCAAGGAGAGAGAAGTTGTTTTCTCCATCATCAAAAGGATGGACGAAATGCATGGCACGAAGAACGAACTCAAGGTCACTGCTGCCTTTGAGCGTGCTGGTACCAACTCAGTCATGAAGGGTTATGTCTACGTTGAGGCTCTGCGCCAGGCCGATGTACACTCTGCTCTAGAGGGTCTCATGAACATCTACCCTCGCTCGAAAATGCACCTTGTAGAAATCAAGGACATGCCTGATCTGCTCCGTGTAACTAAGAACCCGACACTGGAGCCTGGTGCTTGGGTCCGTCTTCGTAAACCTTTCAAACATGCCGGCGATCTTGCTCAGGTCATCGACGTGACTGAAAACGGGCTAGAAGCCCGTGTGCGCTTCATCCCTCGTCTTGATTATGGCATTCGTGATGAGAATCTTTCTATCGATGGCAAGCGCAAGCGTCCAACTGGCCCACCTGTTCGCCCTCCCCAGCGTCTTTTCAGCGAACAAGAGGCCCGAAAGCGCCAGCCGCGCAACGTTGTCGGTAACCCTTCTACTAACACCTGGACTTACAACGGCGATGAGTTTGAAAATGGATTTCAAGTCAAGGATATCAAGATTCAGCAACTCATTTCAGACGATGTCAATCCCAAACTGGAAGAAGTCACTAAGTTCGCTTCGGGTGCGGAAGATGGCACTGAGAGTCTAGATCTAAAGGCTCTGGCTGCTAGTCTGAAGAACAGCAATGCTACTGTTGCCTACCTTCCCGGAGATATCGTCGAGGTGCATAACGGTGAACAGAAGGGCGTGATTGGCCGGACAACCGGCGTTCAGGGTGACATTGTTACGCTTAATATCACTGAGGGAGATCTTACAGGCCAAACCATCGATGTTCCTACCAAGAATCTTCGGAAGCGGTTCAAAATGGGTGATCACGTCAAGGTTGTAGGAGGTAGCCGGTTCCAAGACGAGGTTGGTATGGTCGTCAAGATAGAAGATGATCGTGTTACAATCGTAACGGACAACGCTAATAGTGAGATCACTGTATTCAGCCGCGATTTGCGTGAGGCTAGTGATTCTGGTGGCCAGGGAACTCTTGGCCAGTTCTCTCTTCACGACATGGTCCAGTTGGACCTTACTACAGTCGGTTGCATCATCAAGATCGACCGTGAGTCCATGGGTGTTCTAGATCAACATGGTGATGTTCGTCAAATTGTCCCATCTCAAATCTCCAACAAACTCCCTCCCCGCCGCAACACTGTTGCTGCTGACCGTAATTCAACCGAAATCCAAATAGGTGATGTTGTACGGGAGTACGGCAACTTGCAGCGTCGTGGTACAATTCTACACATCTATCGTTCATACCTATTCCTGCAGACTCACGAAACTACGGAGAACGGCGGTATCTTCGTGCTACGCTCATCCAATGTCAACACTGTTGCCGCCAAGGGCGGCCGTGTCGCTGCTAATAATGGCCCTGATCTTAGTGCCATGAACCCCGCGTTGAAGCGCAACGGCCCTAATGGTGGAGGCAAGGGTATGGCGCCGCCACCCAAACCTATGGGTCGTGATCGTGCCATCGGACAGACTGTCGTTATTAGACGTGGTATCTACAAGGGTCTTCTGGGTATCGTCAAAGACGCCACTGATGCAACGGCTCGTGTTGAATTGCATGCGCGCAACAAAATTGTCTCGGTGCCAAAAGAGCATCTCAGCTACCGTGATAAAGTTACTGGTGAGCCTGTTGATCCTTATAGCAAGGGTGGTCCTCGGCCGTCCAACGGATCCAGCAATAGTTCCAGTGGCAGAGTGCCTAGCTGGCAGTCTGGAGGAGGCCGTACACCCTCTCTGAACTCCCAAGATCGTACTCCTGCTTGGGGCTCAAGAAGTAAGTTGACACATCGCTTATAAACATATCATCCTTATAATAGAAAACTAACATTGCATCTCTAGCTCCTGCTCCTGGTGGAGGTCGTACTCCTGCATGGAAGCAAGACAACTCCGGATCACGCACTCCTGCCTGGGCCGATGGTTCCCGTACAGTCAACCCCTACGATGGCAACCGCACTGCTTATGGCTCTGGTTCCCGAACTCCGGCATGGGCCAACTCAGGTGGCAAGACCCCAGCCCACGATTCATATGGCTCTGGCGGCCGCACACCAGCATACGGCGGCGACAGCTGGAACAGTGGCTCGAAGACCCCAGCCTACGGCGCGTCTGCTGCCACGCCAGCAGCCCCCAGCGACAACTGGGGCTACACTCCGGGTGCCTCTGGCTCATCGAACCCTTACGATGCCCCAACGCCCGGCGCGAGTCTGTTAGGTGCGCCAACGCCTGGTGCGATGAATGCACCGACTCCGGGTGCCTACTCGGCGCCCACGCCGGGCGCGTTGAGTGCACCAACACCTGGAGGCTGGAATAGTTGGGGGGCTGATTCGGCACCTACGCCGGGAGCGGGTGCGCCAACACCAGCGGTATCGGGATATGCTTCTGGTGGATATTACGGTGCACCAACGCCTGGTGCGTACGGTGGCGTGCCTGATACGCCTGCGCCGCGGTATGACGAGGATGATTAGATGGATATCACTACAGAGTGGTCGAAGAGGAAGAGAGGTTGGGGTTTTTGCGAGATGTTGAGATGATATTATTATTATCTGGAGTATATTTCTTATTTGGGCATGGAAATGCGAAGAGTTTGTTTCTTGTTGTTCTCCTTATCATCATTCTTCTTTTTTCCATATCTCTCTATGTCTTTACATTTCAATTTTGTTGTTTTTTTGGCTCTTTTTTACATTTCAGATACAAAAAGTCTACCTGAGGAACGAAGACCTCTTTCTTTTTTTCTCTTACTATTAACTTTTATTATGATTTACTTTCTACATATGCCTGCCTATATAATACGTTTTGTTTGCCGTGAGAATCAAGCATATATCACATAGAGAAAATATAAATACTCTATTTCTTTCTATTCTTCAGAGTTGTTTCGTTGATACTTGCTTCATGTGCATGACAAATAGATGGCTTGTTTCAAATAGATTTATACCTTTCTCAGATATGCATAGCACTTGACGCGGTAGAATTCATTTGAATATTAAGACAGATATCAAGTTGTGATTTCCCTGATAGCTAAGTGACTTTTGTGTTTATATGATCAAGATTTGCGTAAATATAACAATAATAATGATGATAAAATAACAGATGGAGACACTGATTAAGTGCCTGTCCCTAAATAAGAAGATATACATATAAAGATAGAAGGAATAAAGATGATAAAAACGACAAAATCACGCCTGAATTCATGATCATACAATTGGGAGGAAATTCCCAAGCCAGTAGTGGGTCTTTTTTGTTTACTGGGCATACACGTGCTCAAACTTCGAGAACAGCTTCGGCGAGATCTCATTACTACTCATGCCCTTGACCTCCCAGAGAAGCCCCTTCTTAGCATAGTGTTCTAGCAAAGGCTCAGCGGTCTCCATGAACTTGCCGTAGCGGGCACGGTAGACCTCTTCGGTATCGTCGCTGCGCTGAATCAGTGGCTCTCCGGTTACATCGTCGCGGCCGGCGATTCGCGGGGCGTTAAACTCGGTGTTGTAGACGCGACCGGAGGGTTCGTGAACCCAGCGGCTGGTGATACGCTTGAGCAGCACATCGAAAGGGGTTTTGATGGAGACAACTAGGTTGATGGGCACAACGCGGTCGAGCGTGGCAGCCTGGATCTGGGTGCGAGGGAAGCCGTCGAGTAGGAAAGAGCAGGAGGGGTCATCGCTGAAGACCGGAGGAGGGACGGAGTCCAGGATGGACGGGATGCCGATGAAGCTGTTAGGCATGGCTGCTTCGATGGGAGAGTTTTGCACGGCTTCGGCGGTGGCTTCACCGCTGCTAGCGAGAGTCATACCCCCCCGGCTGCCGGGAAGTGAGATCCAGCCACGTTGGTAGAATTCGTTACCAATGACTCGGAGGATTAGCTGGTCGCTCACCAGGCCACCGGTCTTCATGGTGTGTTCAACCTTAATACCTGCAGAAGCAACGTTAGTCTCTAGTTGAGAAAACTGACGAAATAACAAAAAGAGCAAAAGAAGGGGGGGGGGGGGCATACCGAGAGGCGTCCGTCGCTTGACATTACCGCGCAGCAGATCGCCTGAGCTGATAGCCTGCAACTGCGGGAAGCGCTGCAGGAGACGCTCGCTCTGTGTTCCCTTGCCCACTCCGGGCGCACCAACGAGGATGACGCGAGCAGCTCTACGGAATTGCATGCTAGGACTTGGTTTTTGAAGATCTAGATCCGGCGATGAAGAAAAATAGTGAATAAAGAAGGCGAGCGCCTATAGATAAAACAATATCGGCGATGGGGTTGAATGACCGCTAATGAATCCGGTTTATCTTTTCGCAGTCTTGATGTTGACGGAGAAACAGTGATGGATTACTGAAAGTTAGAGATAGATATAGTCTACTTATAGTGACGACAGCTTGAAATCTGTCAATGTCTTTGTTCGCTTCAAAATACAAGATTCTGAAGGGTCCCTTACTCTCCTATAAGCACTATTTGTTCCGACCTTTAGGCAACGGCTTAGTTTTACTTGTAGATCACGACGCTCTTTGTCACTTTAATGTGATGATATTTTTAAATATTTATCCCCTCGGGCCACGATAAGAATCGAATAGCAGAAAGCCGGCGGGAGTGAGCTAAAAGCGAAGCTCTCTTGAAGAGTATAAGCACAGCGATGTCGGCAAATCGTGGTTTAGTTTAGTACGTTTAGCGGTAGTGGGGAAGCAACACGCCCGTAAGTAAACAAGAGGGAAAAAAAGAAGTGTGAGGATAAACGGAAGATGCGACTTTTGAAGACTAGAAAAAAATTATTACAGAGGGAAATGAAGTCGAATTGGAAGCGACAAAAGAAGACTTGGGAATCAATATTGTCCATCCATCCTTTTTTCTCCTCATCAAACAATGCGAGACTTGCGTTATCAGCTGGCTTTGGCTTGGTAGAACATTCGGACCGTTCTTGTATCGCCCGTTTTATTATTTTTAGTTATGATTTACGTTCTCAATGCTAGTCAGGCCGGCAAGATGGAGGAGACATTGCATCGTAAGAGCAATCAACACTATCACACCAAAAAGTACCAAAATCCACCCCTCCATGTTCTAGAAGTTGGAGATGCAGGCACAAAAGCTGGCGACATTGCTCCAAAACGGCAGCAGCAAGCGCCCCAGATTCCATTTCTTTGGGCCATCATGTTCATCAACCAATGCATAATTGTAATGGGGGGAATGGAACTTTACCATACTTTTCACCCACTAACTATAATTCAGCCACAACCAGCTATGAAGCCACACAAGCCACTGAGTATTTCCCCCAAAAATAAGACCACTCCAAGCTTTTAAGCGAGGTCCAGCCAACACTGTCACATCACATCACGTGTTCGCATTCAGAATAGCCCGATGCAAAAAAAAATAAAAAAAATAAAATCCGTCCTGTTAAGCCGTTATTGCGACGACTATACTATGATGTAGCCTTGGTCGCTCATCGATAGTGTGTTGAAGGAAGTATTGGATCCAGTCTTCGTGAAGGTTAGGCATTGAAAGAGTCCACCAACTGAAGCTGTTCTGACTTGTTTTTCTTGCTTGCGCGGCCTTTGATCTGGGGTAAAGCCGCATTCAATTTGAGTCGCCTTTTGACCGCCTTAGTTGCTTCTTTGAAATCTTGCAATTCAAGACCGCTTATCTCACCATCCGAAGCCAGTAAAACCCAAAACGCTTAGTCTCACTATAGGTGTTTCTGAATGTGCGAAGTATACATTGCTAAAGAGAAAGATAAGGTGGGAGCTTGGATGTTCTCGTATGCTGTAACTTTTACCCGAGCGGGGGGCGCGGTTAGTGGCAACCCTAGGGTCTCGGCGCGTGTCTGCTTCCATCTGTCTATAGTTGTAAGAACAGCGAGCGCATCCTATATTAGCTGCCAACACACTTTTAATCTTCCTCCCTTATTCTTTGTTTCGGTTGATAAACCTTTTTGGGGGCACTACAGACCGCCTCGGTTGCTGCAGTCACGTGCGGAATGACCTATTTCAATAGCTTGTTTAGTCGCTTGTCCAGGCGGCACCGGCTATAACCTAGCTGCTACATAATACCCAGAAACGGAACTGGGCTTGTCCATATTGGTTACTATGAGCTCGGCCAAAAGTATGCAGGCTTTAATTTTCTCCTTTGTTGCGACAACTACTAGTTTCGAGGAAATCAAGGCTGGCTGGCTCAGATATTAGCACACCTTCTTGTCTGCTCCCAAAGGCTCGTGCATGTAATTGGCTGCATCTGCGCCTTGTCCTTGTATCGGGGCTGGCTAAAGCTAGGACTCTCTTCTCCAATATATGATCGTAGTAATGTTTAGCAGTCAGTCTTGTTCAGTAACGAGTTTGTAACGGTGCCTAATCTGAGCCCCCTTTGATATCAACCACGTCTGCGTAAGAGCCAGCATGCACTGCAGAACAAGCGGAACGGCTACTGATGTCTACAGCCACCGCAGCCATTGGCTCAAATATACTGCATAGTAGTACGCGTTGCAGCTATAGAGTCACTGTTGTAACGGACGTACTCGCCAAGCCGTTTCCCATCGGCTCCTGGGACGGCGAGGAAGATGGTGCGGTGAATGTACAAACCACAAAGCTCCACGTTTAAAACTCACCGACAGCCCCGGATGCATGCCGAATCCCATAGCACATGCCGCTGCAGTTTGGCATCGATGCGTCTGTGTTGGGGGTTTGCTCTATTCATCTCATGCTCTAGAGAACCTTAGACAACAATCTCCTGTTCTGCCATAGCTTACGGACTAACTACTGGCCATCGTCTTCAGCCCAGTCGTGGTGGTGTTGTCACACATAGTCTACAGTTGTTACTGCATGCAGCTAAACTGCTGACGTATTGACGACCTGTTTCTTTGAACATATATAAGTATGGCTCTTTCGCCATATTGACACACCCCATGTCGATGATTAGGCCGAGACACTATCATGTTGTCTTTGCCTTGTTGATGTCCTGTTGGAACCAGGTTTGTACGTACAATGTATGATACAAGCTTGTTATGTTTTAGAGGCCAAAAGTCTATATAGTTCAAACTCTGGTCAGAAGCAGCTTAAGCGTCCCCAAGATGTCTGCTGTCTTACTTGGTCCATTGGATTGCCATGTTCTAGTGCAAGTGCAGGAACGTTCTCTGCTAGTAGAACCCTTAGTCGCCACTCTCGCAGCCCTTGGTCTATACTTGAATTAAGGGTTGCATGCTGCGTCTACTCTTTATCCTGCTCTGAGCCCCAAAATTAGCAAGAGAAAAGCAGTGACAAGACTTTTGCCGGCTTTTTTTTTAAAAAAAATTATCTAGGGAACCGCAGTGGTTTTCCTGTTTCGGCCTCGGACCACTCAAAACACGTTCAAACAAGATTGGGCCTTGTGTATAGAGTGAGAAAATAATGACCTGCTACGTACGAAATTAGGGGCGTTCGACAAACACTAATGTTGAGCTTTTGCTTGGCAGGCCCCGATTTTTTCTTGGGGGGTTTTTTATTAGGCCGGCATGCAGCCAATCTGTACTGAGCGGTAAAGATTAGCGCAGCATCGCACTATCTTGCTTAGATCAACCGCTTCCCCTGCATTTCTCGCACCCGGCGTCTGTCATATAGGCACGCCATGCCATGATAGGCAGTGTTTTATTCACAAGGTGTCTCTTAGAGCCGCTAAGCCGCTTTAGGACAGTGTTATGCTGCTGCATTCATAAGCCAAGCCGGCAGCGCTGAAAGGGGCCTGCTAATGTGCACAATGTTATGCATTATCCACTTCCCCACACAAAAATCTCTGTATTATTTTGTGTTCTCTTAAGCATTGAATCCCCATGATCCATATCCCATCCTTTTTAGACTTCGACTTGCATACCCATCTCGCTCTCATTCCCTTGTCATTGTCATTCCTTGTTTTATTATCTTTCGTCTTCTTCCCTTTCCCTCCCAATCCGCTTAAATTGCATCTGAGACCACTGCCAACTAACTGCCGCTTCGACAACCATTAACTGAGCTTCCGCAACTTATATCATCTTGCATTTGCTGCTGCTGCTGCTGCTGCTGTTCCTTGCATAGCTACCGTCTTGTTGCTTGACTCGAATTGCTGCACTTTCTTTCTACCTCTTTTTTTTTTCTTCTAGTACCATTCCAACTAGTTCGCCGTCCTTCCACCCACACCCACAGTTACCACCACCACTACTACTACCGTCCAAACTACTTGAATCGTTTACATTTTTTAACAGCCTCGATCTCTTACAAACATTCTGCCCTCTTTTCTTCTTCCTTTTCATCTTTCCTCGCATACTTCACAATGAGCGCTTCCGCTACTGTTGCGCGCAGAGCGGCCAACCCTATTGCTGGTACGAAACACTCTAGATACGGATGCCGTTTGCCTTTAGACACTCTCTATGCTGCCTGCTACAGGCCTACACACATGGACTAACTTAATCCCCCCTCCGTAGGCCGCTCTCTGAGCCGAGCACAATTCTCAGCCGCCAACTCGCTCCTGCTTCGCAATGCTCGGATAACCTCCAGATTTACGCCCGCTACTTCGCTGCTTTTACCTACCTCTCGCTACATCTCGACCGAGCCGCACCGCGCCGGCATGCCTCCTGGCCCTCCTCCTGGATTTAACTCCGATGTGGCTAGAAAGCCTCTGCCCCGTGAGACCGCCTTCACGAAGAAGGACAATACTTCCCCTAAGACCTCGCAACCCAAAGAGAGCGTTGAAAAGGCCGCCGAGACCGTCATCATCGAACAGGAGGCCAAAGATGCCTCTACGAAGGCTGCTAATCTGTCGCCTTCTACTAAAACCGATGCCGAAATTGCCGCGGCGAAAGAAGAGCACGAGAAGAACATGACTCTATGGGAGAAGATCAAGCACGAGGCCAACCACTACTGGGATGGCAGCAAGCTGCTGGCCGCCGAGGTCAAGATCAGCACTCGTCTAGCTCTCAAGATGATGGCTGGGTACGAGCTGTCTCGCCGCGAGAACCGCCAACTTGCTCGGACCGTGCAAGACGTTGCTCGTCTCGTACCTTTCTCTGTCTTCGTCATCGTCCCCTTTGCCGAGCTACTGCTTCCTTTTGCCCTGAAGATGTTCCCTGGTATGCTACCCAGCACTTTCGAGGGCACCAAGAGCAAGGAGGCCAAGGCCGCTCTGCTGCGTGCTACCCGCAAAGACGTCAGCAACTTCCTCCAGTCTACTCTCCAGGAAACTGGTATTCCTCTGGCCATCACCTCTTCTCAGAAGGAGGAGTTTAGCCGCTTTTTTATGAAGCTCCGCTCGACCGGTGAGAAGCCCGAGGACTCCGAGGTTATCCGTATCTGCCAGATGTTTAAAGATGACCTGACCCTAGACAACCTATCACGTCCCCAACTCGTCAGCATGTGCCGCTACATGAACCTGAGCACTCTCGGCAACGATGGCATGCTCCGCTACCAGGTCCGCCACCGTATGCGCCAGATCAAGCGTGATGATCACGCCATCTCTTTTGAGGGCATCGACAACCTAACACCTGGTGAAGTCCAGACTGCCTGCGCCAGCCGCGGTATCCGTACCTACGGTGTCTCCCCTGCCCGCTTGCGTGCCGATCTGCAGACCTGGTTAGAGCTTCGTCTCAAGGAGGGTGTTCCGTCTACTCTACTGGTTCTTAGCAACGCCTACATGTACTCTGGCGAAATGACTAGTCAGGTCGACGCTTTAATGAACGTGCTGTCGTCCATTCCTGAGGAGCTGTACCACGCCATTGAGCTTGAAGTGCATAATGCCGAGGGTGCTGCTACTAACAAGCAGCGCCTAGAGGTTCTCAAGGAGCAACAAGAGCTTATTGAGGACGAGGCCAAGCAAGACGAAGCTCACGAGACAACCGGCATGGCTGCTCCTCGCGATAATGCTAACATCGACGAGAAGGAGGAGCGTCTGGCTGCCCAACCTGAAGTCTTGGTTATCAAGCAAGCTGAGGCTGTTGCTACTGCAGAGGCTGAGAGCCTAAAGGCCGTCAAATCTGCTGTTGCTGCTGTCCAGGTGAAGAAGAATGAGTAAACGAATGCCATCGATATATGACTGGTTTTGATCTTTTTTTTTTCTTAATTTTCTTTGGTTGCTCGCTCGCCCCTTTCTCTATTTTTTTTATCTTGCATTTAGACGTTACGATGCCCCTCTCGCTATGGGGATGAAGAGAAGACTCTGATTCTTTTCTCAGAGAATGTCTTTTCGTAGTACACAATCATTCTCTACACGTACAATACGGTTTGGTGTCTAAAGTCTTCTGTTGTTACTCACTAATGTTTAACTATCTGACGCCCACTTTTTGATCTACGGTAAAGCTGGCTTCGTTTTTGAAACTCTTTGTCCCCGTCTTTGTTGTTATATCTGCTCTTCATTTTTAACGCATCATATCTTACTTAGCGCTGGTGGCTTGGTCTCTGTGCTGTACTCATAACCTCATGCCAGTCTCAGTAGCGACAGAGCCGTCATAGCTATGCCAATGGCCACAATTTTCTTGGTTCTTTTTTCTTTACTCTCTTATTTGTTGCTTTTTATTACAACCCATCATTAACAAGATCCATCATTGATCGGACCAGACGATGCTTATTGCTTTTCTTGATTCTTTTTATTCTTCTCTTATGGGAACGTTCTGCTGACTTTTTGACGCTCTTTTTTTCTATCCTCCTGAAATATCTTTTCTATCAACCGTATAAAAAGACACCAAAAAAACACAGAAAATTCCCAAACTTTCTTAGTCACTCTTTACCTGACTTTTTATCTTTCCTTTTATTATTCGCTTGTGTATAGTTTCATGCTTTTCTTTATGTTTGATCATCAGGGCCAGGACCGCGCTTATGGAATACGGGGATTTTATCAACCTTATCTTCTTTTTTTGGACACAGGCTTTTTTTCACTCTCTTTCTTCATTTATCTCATTTATTTCTCATTGTCCTTTGTTTATAAATGAAACTCACCTCTTACCTGGTTACTTATCTACCTTCTTATCTACTCATATTCTTGATAGTTGGTCATAGGGGAAGTACATCATATTATTCCTCTCATCAGAGAGAGACCTTGATACTTTTCAGCACAGCCGAATAGACTCTGTAAATCACAAAACAACACCTCCTTTGAAACTCCTCTCACTGTGCATGTACTTCAATAATAGTTGTCATATTATATAAGACGTTAGGTCAATTACTACGTTCATGTGACTCGTCACATGTCTGTTTACGAGGTTATTCTGGGGCCTAGACCTGGCGACAACTGGCAGATGCGGCAGCTGGCAGCTTACCATACCTCTCTCGAAGTCAGACACTTTGCCTAGCCCCATCTGAACAGGGAAGCAAGCTCTAAATTGGGGACTACGGAGAGCAAGTAATCTAAGTAATTTAGTAGCGAAACTCTTTCTCAATGTTGTACGTTTGCGATAATAAATCTATGCATTCCTAATATCTTGTGGGATAGTCACGATTATATTGTTTATGCTTTCAGATTTCTCCCTTTTTCTTTTAGATTCAGTCTTTTTGTCTTGTTTTCATTCTCTTCGTTCATTGATTGCGGCGAAGCTTGTTGAACTGCGATTTATAGATGCCATGCTTGGCAAAAAACCCCACTAAAGCAACTATTGTTCAACACCGACTACTGGCAGATAACAGCGGAGAGATAGAGAGCAGCTGCCGCGGCGACTAGAGCCTTCTTTCCTTTTCCCCTCCCTCCCTTCTCAAAAACATAATCTTGATTGCAACTGCTGAATTTATAACCGTAGAGAAAGGCACACGCTTCAATTAAACCTCTCCAGCTTTGTTCACAATCTTGCGAAGCAGAATTTCCTCTTTCCTTCTCCATCTCTCCTGCTTGATCTCGCGCCTCGGCAGAGTCCGCGTCATTCGATACGAAACCTGCGACTACCTTTTCCTGATCTGATCTTCAGTTGGCGCGCTATCTGCCCCGAGATATTCAACACCAATTGGCATATCCTTCGCTTACCAAAGCTTTTTCCCCATTCATATCTATCAGTATATCATATTTCTTTCCACGGCTAGCTTCTCCTCACTTCCATTGGTCTCTTGCTACACCACATTCGACACCCTATATAAGATCCACCTGTCTTCAGGACTTGCGTCCCCCCGGTCGCCAATCATGGACAACGGCTTCGATAATGTCACGTGGCATGACGACAGCAACAATTTCACAAGCCAGAATGCCCGGCCATCGTCATCCAGCTCGTCTTACAACTACGACGACTCAGCAGTTGCTAGCTCCAGCTCTACACAGCTTCCACAGCACATCCATACCGGCGCAGAAATCGATGTTGGTACGGCCCTCGGCGACTCACTGAAGTGCTCAGTAACGCAGCCTATCAAGGAGCAAGATGGCACAAAAGACGCATTTGTCTCTTATCTAATCACGACCAAGGTACGGCTATTCTCTAGCCCACATCAGTAACGAGCTTGATAAGCACATACTAACTGTACAATGATAGAGCGATTTCCCTACTTTTCAGAGCCCCACGTCCACGGTGCGCCGCCGCTTCACAGACTTTGTGTACCTATACAAAGCCCTCGTGAAAGAGTACGTCGTGTGCGCTGTGCCTCCGATACCCGACAAGCAGCGCATGGAGTATGTGAGGGGCGACAGATTCGGCACCGAATTTACCAGCCGGCGCGCAAAGAGTCTTGAGCGCTTTCTCACACGCATATCTATGCATCCGTATCTGAGACGAGCCAAGATCCTTCACATGTTCCTCGAGAGTCCTGACTGGAATGCCACTATGATATCGCGCAACCAGAGAAGCTCCATGAGTAGTGATAGTGGAAGCATCAGCGGACCGGGCGGAGTTTTCGACGCCTTCGCCGATAGTGTCATCAACGTCTTCACCAAGGTGCACAAGCCCGATGAGCGCTTTATCGAAGTGCGCGAAAAGTCTGACAAGCTCGACGAAAATCTGGCAAGCATCGAGAAGATTCTAGTGCGCGTAGTGCGGCGGTTAACGGACTTGGAAACTGACCAGCGCGAACTGGCAGATCAGTTTTGCAAGCTAATCGTTATGGAGCCCAGGATCGAGGCAGAAGTACGGTCATTTGCACGGACCATTGAAGATACTGCAAAAGACCTGCATGACATGCGCGAGATTACCGATGTTGACTATCTCGGCAGCGTGCGTGACATGGAGGCTTACTGTGGCGCACTCAAGACACTGCTCAAGACACGCGAGCAGAAGCAACTCGACTATGAGCAACTCACCGAGTATTTGGCAAAGAGCGTCGTAGAACGCGACGCGATGAATAACGGTGGCTCATCTTCATACGGACTTGGCATTACCGGCGCCATCCGCTCACGCATCGAAGACGCGCGCGGTGTTGACCACGACCTAGCCAGGCGTGAGCGGAAGCGCAAGCTGGAGATACGCGTGGACACACTCAACACAGAAGTTAATAGTGCCAAGACCACAATGAAGCAGTTCGATGATGAGGCTATACGTGAAGTCAAGGAGTTTGACCATATCAAGAGAGTCGAATTCCGCGGGCAACTGCTAGGCTTGTGTGATGCCAATCTGACATATTATAATAAAATGATAGCTTCCTGGGAACAGTATATTGCTGAGCAAGAGGCTACTCAAGGCAATAATACTGGCGGCGGTGGGACATCAGTTGTGTTGTGATAAGGTGATCTACCAAAGGGAAAAAAAAGACAAAAGTGTACAAAATCCCAAGATTAAGTGGTTTAGCATGTTGGTTAGGCCAATCGATATGCATATGGTTTCGCCCACAACACAGATGTCGTTCGTAACTGGCTACCGTCGAAACATGAATAAAACGGATACATTCTTATCAACCTACAGACTACTAGTACTCCTACCTTGCTAGCAGTAAATGGAAATCGATTGTACGAAACTCTTTTCTGAACACCTTCATACAAATTCACTTGATTTCCTAACTTTAAAAAACTTAACTAAGCCTTTGCTATAACATCCTAAACACTCTTACTTGATACCTCGATCTAACCCCAAACAAGTCTTTGTCTACAACATCTAATAATCTGTACCATACTCAGATGTACCTATCATATCTATCGTGTTGCAGACTCGGGGAAAACGCATGAGATCTTGCATGTCAACATCTTAGTCATCCTAAGAGGAAAATTTTGCATACTCTTATACATTTCATAGCAAGCGGCCATTGACATGTGGAAGATGTAGAAAGGGATAGAAAAGAAAGACTCACTGGCCTATCATGTGCTTATCGTTTATATGGTAATATAACAGACAACGATATAAGAGAAGTAAAGGCTGTGTTTAATGCTGGTATCATGTGATACAAGATAGATTTATGAATAGAATAGATAGTACCAGTTACCAGCTAGTAGATTTTTCACATCATGAATAGCCCAGGGAATTATATTTATATACAACTTTCATCTCATACTAGTAGTGTGTAATCTGTGAATTATGATAATAGAAGCCTACTTTTACTAAGTGATTGGAGTATATCTCAAAGCTTAGGTAACTACAAGTTACCGTAAGTGAGATAATGTAAGGTACACGAGGTGTATACATCTACCACAGTAAGTTACCAAACATACTAATTGTTTTTTTTAAGGGTACAGTCGATATACGGCCATACTGAGTGTACCAAAGGACAACAAATGATTCTAGACTTAGTAACATACACAGCTCCCTATACATCACTAACCTCCCAATGAGACAGTCGTACGTATGACATAGTATAGTATGTTGGTTGTTGCAGTTCGAAGATATCACATCACATATAGTACTTTACATAGCACTTAGGTCAGTAAGCAAGGTATTCAAGCCAAATCTAAAACATATGCATCATTCAATAACTAAACAGCAGCAATCGCGACAGCAAGACAAACTAAAAGGAGAGGAGACATTCTACAGAGTTCCGTTTTCTAGACCAAAAAAAATGATGAAAATGAAGAAATGAAGAAGAAAAGACAGCAGATAGGTTGTTGTTCTTTATCACTTAAGCGCGGCGTCCAAGCAGATTCTCCTGATCAGAACTACTCGTCCGTTCTCCGGCATGTTCATCGTCGTTGTCCTCATCAGATTCATCACCGATAGTGTGAAGCGGCTCATCAGTCAATCTACGACCAGCAGAAGCGCCTGACCTACTCTCACTAGCACCGGCACCACCGCCTACTGATCTCGCGACTGTAGAACGCGGCTGATCTCTATACACATCGACAAAGTCATCGTCCTCATCCTCGTCACTACCACCTGCAAACGCATCGTATAGCTCACCGCCTCGAGTACGGCCGTTTCCGCCTGAACCCTTTTCAACACCGTTGCTGTTCTCTCTGGTCTGTAGAGGCTCGAACTCGTACGCACTGCGGCTGTCGTTGGCTAGACGCTTGCGGCGGGCCAAGAATAGGTAGATACCTAGGCCAATACAGAACGATGCAATGAGGGCGCTAGATCCAATGATCCATACGCGTGCGCTGCTACCGAACGATGGTAACCAGTCAACCCAGGATGAGCCCTCGGTAGCCGATGTCGCAGCAGCCGCAGAAGTTGTAGCCGCAGAAGTTGTAGCCGCAGAAGTTGTAGCCGCAGAAGTTGTAGCCGCAGAAGTTGTAGCCGCAGGCTTGTCAGTTTCGGTCGGCTTAGTCGGACGATCGGGGTGGTCAGTAGGGATGATGGTGACAGAGGCAGAAGCAGTAGACTCAGCTGCAGGAAGAGTCGTAGTCGCAACAGCGGCAGTCTCAGTCTCAATCTTTTCATGATCCACATCGTCTTGTTCGGTAGGCATAGGCAGCTTGCTAGCCTTTTCAGCATCGATAGACTCGCCCCACAGCTTCAAGTGCCAGTCGATCCAAGTGCCATTGTGATCATTGACCTTAGTGTCCTTGAGGATAATTTTCCACTTGCCAATGCCACTTTCGCCCCAATGGGCCACACTCATGAACGTCCAGTCGTTGTAGCCAGCAGCAGAGCTGTCTAGTCGACGAGCAGTGGATATGTGGCTGACAAAGCCGCTAGGGCTGATGAGGTCAGCGTTCAGATCACCTCTACGCGCGTGCTTGACGTTCATGGTGATGGTAACATGTTCTACACGTTCTAGGTTGGCATCCCTGAGCATCTGCTCCGTGATCTCGTATTCGCTGACTAGGCCTTCCTCGCCTTGGGGGATTTCTTTATTGACGTGTTGCCACGGAGTAAAGAACCACGATTGCGGCTTCACAAGTTGCCAGTTCTCGGCGGCCTTGACAATACCGTATGAGTCCAGCTTTCCATATCCGTAGGTGTGACTGAATGGGCGGCCAATGGACGTAAGCTTCCACTCATGCTCGTCCTCGGCGTGGATTTGGACGGCGGTCTGCATGGCAAGATACTGCATGTCTCTCCACGATAAGTCGGGACGGACCTGTAGAACAAGCGCAAAGATTCCAGCCGCCATGGGAGCAGCAGCCGAGGTACCACCGTGCTTGTCGTAGCAAGTATTTCCTGTATCAGTAGTATGCTAGAATCTTTTTGTTAGCCCAGTTTTATCACGTGGTACTAGGTGTCTGCGTGATTATACTTACAATGGCATCGTTGCCGCCACTGGAATAGGTTACCACCATGTTTGCTGAGCACTTCTCAGAATAATATGGGTGGTTACCATGGCGGTCAACAGCACCCACGGTGATACTGTAGATGGAGTTCGTATATCCATCAAAGTTACAGTTGTCGTCACTAGCGGCACCGTTACCACTAGCAAAGACGTAAATGGAGCCCTTGCCGTCACGGCCGTCTTGGACACCCTTAAGCATGGCTTGGCGAATAAGGACACCGGGGGCTTCCATAGACCGGCCATCGTCAGGTGGGCCCCAGGAGCACGAGTAGATCTGGTTGTTCTGGAAATCGTATGTCATGGCTATGGCCTCGTCTGCATCAGTGATGAACTTGCTAAGGATACGGAGACCCGATATGCGCGAATCGTACGCCACACCAAGACCGCAGGCGTCGTTGCGACCAGCAGCAATCTCACCAGCACAGCGGGTGCCGTGGTGATCATCAGTCAACTTGGGGCTTGGCTCGGGGCCTTTGTCGTTGAAATCCCATGAACCCTCAGCATAGTAGTTGTCCTTCAAATCATCAGTGTGCATGTCAAGGCCGTCATCTACCATGGCAACAATGGAGCCCTTGCCGGTAATGCCCTCCAGCCAAAGGCCGGTGACATTGATATCGTGGCCAGGCTGCTCAGTGTTGAGCAAATGCCATTGGTCCTTGAAGATTGGATCCTTTATGTTTAGGGTTTTCATGAGGTCGGTTCGCTGGGCTACGAGCTTGTCGTCCCTGAGGCCAAAGTCGCGGGGCCGAGGCCGGTAGTCCTCTGAGCGTGGCGGTATACTGCGCTTGTGCAGCATAGGCTTGAGCTTTTGCTTTTGGACGAAGCGCACGTTGTCTAACACGTCTTTCTCACCAAACGATCTCTTGCGGCGTCTGCTCGTAGCAACAGCATCAGTGGCAATATCTCTCTCGGTCTTGTGGCCAGTGAAGACGTGCAGGTTGTCAAGGGCGCCCAACTGGCCATCGTAGCGCAGGCCCAGTCGGGCAGCAACATCGAGCGGGTTAGCCTCTGAGCGCAGGTTTAAGACATAGTGATCTGAGGCTTCGACATCGATGTTTGGGACGTTGATCGAGGTGGCAGCGATGGTAGGTACCAGACCTACGGCGAGGCCGACGAGAGTTGATGTTCTCATAGCAAGGACGGAAGAGAGAGTTCGAGTACGAAGCTGTAGCTCCCAGAGTTGTGAGCGTATATATATAAAGTGATCACCGAGGGTCGAAAAGTCTTCGATTGCGTAGAGTTGTGAAAAAAACTAGGGACGCCTCGAATAATGATAATGTGGTAAGGCAAACAAAGAGGAAAATAAAGAAGAATAAGCCGTGCACGCACAGCAAGACTCGGAAGATCAAATGAAGCGAATCCAGGGAGAGGAAGCAGCCAACGAGGGGGCTGATCTCTCAAACGAAAGCAGTGGCAACAGGAAAGATCGGATCTGGACTGGAGCACAGTCAAGGCGTTAGCAGGAAGAGATGGAGTGTAGTTCTCGATGCTTGTTTCTCTCTCTTAAGGGTGCAGTGTTGGGATGGTGTGGCAGCAAGACTTGCTCAGTCTGCTAGCGGCAGCACTACCGAGCAGTCTAGCACTAACAACAAATACGCTAGAAGCAAACAGTGGCGTTTCTCGTAGGCAAAATGCAAAATACAGTGCAATATCGATGATTGGTGATGTTGTATAGAGTGCTGCCAGTGCGCACAAGAAAGGAGGCTTTGTTGGCTATCAGAAATGGGTAATAGATGGGCATATACAGATGCAATGCGGCCGGCTTGCATATGATACGCGATTCTAAATGATATAGTTATAGTGGGTAGCAAAGAATGATGGTGATGATTGTAGTGAAGAAGAAGAAAGAAAAGAGACAGAAAAGCAGCAATGGCAAGTCAGGGCAAAGTCAAGGCAAGTTTCGGAAAATCGAACACAAACATCGGCAGATGCTGCTTATTTAGGCGGCGCCTGTCCTGCTACTAGCGTCTTGCTTCTAGAAGTCGTCGTGTCCAGCCTTGTATCTTTTTTCAAATTCGATCCTTATCTTCTACAATCTTACAATCTTGAAATGAGACAACTGCCTTCGGTGGCCTGTTAGACCATCTATTGGCACACTATTGGCGTCGCCGCCGCCGCGCCCAAAGCTCCGGTCTTCTTCTATGTTTAGCCCACGATCATCGCCTACTATATTTACTAGCTGGCCACACCTATCTGACCGCACAGGCCCCCCCCCCCTGGCCTGGAAGTATCCCTCTAATTTGCTGGCCACTCGCTGTCTCTATGGGCTATCTGTGGCGCTCACCCACTAAATTTACATTCAACGCCACACCTCAACTAACTATAAAACATCGGTCACCCTTGCATGAAACGCAGGTACTGGCTGTCACGGCAGCATCGCCGATACCAGTAAGCAACTAAGCAGTGTCTGTCCGCTTTCTCGTCTTCTAGAATCTCTTGCTTCACCAATTGCACTTCTGTCCGTCCCATGTATATCTCGGCTTTTTCTAGCCTATTAACATTGTATGACGAAACCTCCTACATATATATTAGTCTTTACCAGTATTACATAATAGTAGGGTTTTGACTCTCCTGTCCGAGTCGAGCTGCCCAGTGAAACGTACACACAGAGTCTATCAAGCTCCGTTACATGACCATTCATTTGTCTTCACGAAAAGCTTGATCTGTGTTCATTCAAACCCTCTTCTCGGCAAGAGATAGAATGTCCCCCCAACCTCTGTTCTTTCATCAGCTTAGAGTATCCCTTGATTGGTTTCCTTGGCCAATATTTTCTCGAATAGAACCGTCTAACAAACCTCACAATTCCCAATTTGGGTTTCAATATATGTGTAGGGTTTAACCCTTATGATGGCCTGCTGTAACTAATTAATGATTTGATAAGCGAATAGCTAGTTTTCAACTATGAATAGATCTTGAAGAGATAATTCAATGCTAGAAAATCCATGCTGCTTATAATAACATCAAGCATAAAACAAGCCTTATTAAAATTATAAATATCAACCATGAGGACACCGTATATAACCGTAGTGTCCCCCCCCCCTTACAAGCGAGCTACTAACATGTAGATCTTTTTATATCTTATCAAGATTCTTATCAAGTTTCTAGAACTATGAAGATACCGAGATCTTTGCACTTAGCTAGCTGGCAATCTTATCCTTGATTAAATTGCGTTGTCAACTCTACGATGTTGGAAGCTCGGTGCTTATTACAAGGTATCGTGTGACGGCTTGCGAGCATCCTATCGGCTATATCTCCCACGAAGTCTTGGGCAAAGTCTTTATAATATATTCAGCAGTAGTCTAGCCTTGTAGAGCAGTTTGCGAGTTGACCGGAATATTGTGTTAGGGAGGAATATGGTCGCGTTAACTGTGTATGGTTGTACGTCAAAGAAGCGTGACTAACACTTGATCTGTTATAATCTGAACGGCAAGATCGATATCTATTTTTTATCTAGCTGTGATAATTTGATTATGGAACAATAATTCTAAATGCAACAAGAAGCTGTCAAAGTAAAGTTTGAAACTTAGCTGTTCGCTAAAGTGCAATCTATTCCAGAACTACTAGCGATGGAATTCACGGGCGATGACAATAACATAACATAACATAACATATTCTAGAATTAAGTAGTACAGTGTCGGAGCATATATTATCTTTTGTTTACAGCATTTGTCTGCGAGCTTATCTAGGAGTATCCGCGGTAGTGGTACTACTATTAACATCATAGTAATAGCTATCCAGAAGTTTCAATTTAATGCGTCGCAACTGCGGCTAGACTGCATACATATATTGAGACTGGCAGCTTCATGAAGGTATATCATGAAACTACTGAATCATCTCGTGATATTGATTGGATTTTCGCTTACCGTCTGCATGTATGGACGCCATGCTGTACTGATTCAATACGCCTGTGGCTTTTTGATTGTGCTATGCTCATACAATATCATGATGCGCTGGCAGCGCCCGAGGGCGTGTTATGCACGCTTTATGCAAGGGAATAAGGAATAACGTGGAACATATTGCTGTTTGTGACCTTATAAGAATGAAAACGCCTTACCATGCAATATAGCGCCTATCTGTCCCTGCTTCTGCATTGCCGCTATATTGATAGTTGAGAGTGGCAAAGAAAGACAAGTCTTGCCCGTGTCTTGGCCGCCCTCTCCTCCTAACACGACCTAGCCCAACACCGACTTACATGACGTGACATGACAGTTCGCTTCCGACTAGACTGGTGTCGCAGCCGCGGTGTACGTATTGGTGGAGGGTTATCTATGAGCTGAAGCCTTTGATTGGGCTACATTGGGCTGTAAGGCTAACTGGATCTAGCAGGGCCGACGGCCTGAAGATGCACTTACCAGCCCGAAACAACGACATGTGTAGAGGGCACTGTAGCAAAGGCTTTGTTTGAAGTGATGAGCTGTTACATGTTGCTAATCGACATGCCAATCATTATGCAGAGAATAGTTCGGTCTGCAGAGAAGCGCGGCTGGATAACCGAATATCAAGAAACTAAACGCTATGAAGCGGTAGCGAAGTGCTGTGCTTATTGTGACGAGCCCATTTTCTGAAAGTGAAGATATGAATGAAGATCGCCAGTGAACTGTAGCTAAAGGACGCCGCTGTGATCAAGACTTCTAACATTGGTTGACCGGGCGTCCTAACCCTAGACTGTCGCGCTGAGATAGAGATAAGATGGCACTAAGACATAGCTAGACTTTGGAAGACCCTGCTCACTTTCAACCTCCTGCATCTCTGAAGAAAAGGGCTTGCTGGCTTGACTTCCTGGGATAGGCCTTCCTGGTTCTGGATCTTGCTTCTGCTTTCCTCCGGTACAGGCTTTTTTTTGATAGCTGCCTTTCCAAGATCATTTGAGGCGACTACGTGTGTTAACTCCCATCGCAACAAATCCCCAAAAGAAAAGAAAAATACTTAAAAAAGAAGAAACTAGCTGCAGGAAGCCTCATACAATGACCGGATATTTCAATATTGAGGCTGCCGCACCGCATCGATGCCTAAGGAATTGGGAGGGTAGGTACAGAGCTAAACGGGGAGGGAACCTACCAAACGGCCGGACAGGGTTCAGCCCTTTGTTATGGATGTACAATTGCTGGTTGGTTATATCAGCTTGCTGAGCTGGCGGGAACTTGCACTAATTATGCGGCCAGGGCACGCCGCCCACTATAGAAACTGTTTATATGTTAAGTACTAGTACTATGTGACGAAAACGAGCAATTACCTCCAGCTAGCCGACATGAAGTTGCGATCCCAGCCAGGTCTTCTTCATGTTGTGATTTCAGCCTCGCTGCACCTTCCTAGCCATTTCTTTTTTTTCGTGTCCCTTCTGTTTTTATTTTTCTTCCTCTTTTATTTCCCAGTGAAGTTTCTCCTAAGTATCGTGAGGCTGCGAATACACTGCGTCAAAGGCCATCAGACAGAACAGTACGCATATTTTTTCTTGGTCCAATGTGTGATATCCTGAGCTGTGTTTCTTTCGCCTATTCACACCTTGCATTTTTTAGCCTGCTAATACCAAACAAAGCCTATTGTTTTCCTAAGCTCCTATTTTTCTCTATCCCTAGACTAAAGCTTGTTCGAGCTACTGACTGCCCCCCTCCCCCCCCAAAAAAACGAGTAAAACCGTACCGACAAAGCTTCATATCCTGCTCGTTTTTTAGCGCGGGATAGCTTTTCAAGAGTATTTCTCAGCTTTAATCGACGATGAGCTCATCGACAAATCCTTACTGGGGAGATCTTCCAGCTAAGTCGAAACGGCAGAGCGAGATGACCAACGATTCGTACTATCCTTACCATGACCATCATCATCAGGAGAGACCTGCCGCCTCTGTAGCAACCGCTGCCAACGAGTCCCGCAACCAGTCATCGTCGCAGAAGCGGCCTGTGAACCACAGTCAACGCTGCTCGGTCCTGTCCCAGGACTTTGAGATGGGCACAGAGTTATCGTACGCTGATCTCCAGTCCCCTACATCAACAACTTTTCAGCAGCCTTTGGCGCCACGCCCACCATCCATGCAGCAGCAACAGCAGAAACTGCAGTCCCGATATGATCAGAGACCAAAGACCCCCGATGATAATAGCGCCGAGGATGCTCAAGCTACAGAGAGACGGCGCAAGCGCAGAGGCCAGCGCGCCAAGGAGGCCCAGAACCACAATTCCGGCGATATTTCCCCGTTGATCCCGACGGCGTCGTCGTTCAAACCGCACGCCGGCTCCGCGTCTACCTATGCGCAGCCGCCGTCACCGACGCCTATAACCACCACGCGGACCCGTACAAGAGATCGCTTGCGAGAGCATGCTCCGGAACAGGCATTGACTTACGACCATATTACTGCAGTCTCTACTTCCAATGGAATCGGCATTGGCATCGGCAGCGGTCCGGTTTCGCCGCGAGACTATTCTGTTCTGCGCTCTCCCGTGTCCGCCTCACTGAATTCGCCAATTTCCGTCCATATCCCCATGCCGGCCTCTATCCCAACTTCGCCAACACTACAATCGGCCCGGTCTCTCCATTCACCAATGCCGCTCCTCGAGTCTCATTCACCTATGCTAGCACATTCGCCCATGCCATCGGCTCACTCGCCTATGCCTGCATCTTCTGAAGTCTACTCTGTGCTACCGGCTGAAGAGCCGTATCCCCGGGATTCTCATACGCCCCGTCTTGATAGCTCTACTTCTATGCACGATTACAATACTGTGGCTACGCAGTCTCCGCTGCCGTCCAGAAATACCCGTCATGTGACTATTAACTCACCCGCCCAGACGCCTGATGGCCGTCGACGCTCAAGTGCTGCTGTTTCCCGCAGCCGTAGAAAGTTTGCTGATAATCGATCCCCCCTCCAAAAGCTCGAGCTGACGCTCGACAGTATGACGAAAGAAGAGAAGCGCGCCCGAATGGAGGCTGCCGAGCGCCGTGCCCGTGAGCGCTCCAACTTGGAGATAGATAAAGTTTACTTAGAGCAAAACTCGCCGACGCCGACGCAAAGCCCGGCTCCACCTCCAAATCCCAACAGCTCTCGAGCTGTCAACATCGGTGGCTCCCCCTCTGTTGTCTCGACTACACCCCAGGGCACTCCCCGGAGATATGCTGAAGTTTCTGCTTCCCAACAATCGATTACCACAACTCCAACACAGATAACGCAGCCTATAAATAAGAGCCCTTTGTCGCAGCCTCCTGTCGAAGCCCCCCGCTCAACACCTCTACTTGCACACAACACTGTGCCTACTGATGCCACTAGCTCACACAATCGCAGACCTTCCGTCCATAGTGAAATAACTTTGCCGGATAGTATTATAAAGCCTTCTAGTACGGGTAGCGCACAGCGCAATAAGAGTTTCCGGGAACGTAGAATGTCTGGAGCCGCCGATGATGGCGTTGCTACATCTGGCCCCCACCGAAGCCAACGTCAATTGTCTCCGGAACCCATTGATGTCTCCGTATTGGAGTCGGCTGCCATTCAAATGCCGTACCAAGACCCAGCGTATGAGTACAAGCACGACCAAACTTATTACGGCACCCAAGTTCAGAATGATAATCAGCATGAACAAGAACTGCAACAGCAGCAGCAACAACTACGGCATTTACAAGAGCATCAAGCACATTTTGATACACAGTCCAGGTCAACATCGCGTGGACCTTATACTGCACCCTTGGATGTTCCTTTTGTCCCTGATCCGATCCTAATGAACCCGCATGAGCCGCCGTTACCACCTAAGCGCACTTCTTCGTTCAGCTTCTCCAACATTGCCCGCCGCAATAGCAACAAGTTGCAAAAGAATCCCCCGAATGATCCATTCTATAGACTACGGATAGAATCCGAGAAGCACCAAGCTCAAAAGGCAGCTTCTATGGCTAGTGCGAGTGGTGATGCCCAGGCTATAGTGCCTAGCCAGTCATCGGATATGGTTTTTGCCAATCGTCAGACAAGTTCTCGCGGTACTTCGCCAAACAAGACTGACCAGGACCCTGTTCCATTCCCTACCTTGGTTCCCGCTACTGCCGTTGTTGCTACTACTACCGCCACCGAGCCAACCATGGAAGAGATCGTACAATCCATAGTCGACGAAAATTATATTAGTGACAGCTCGCAGGAAGAGCCTGCACCTCGAGAGATTCTTAGACAGCGTCAACAGGAACAGGAGCGCCACGAGCACCACCACAGAGTATCCAATATGATGTATGCTCATGAGGAGTTGAAGCCTGGAGCGGGCTTATATGAACCACCAAAGTTCCTCGACGAATGGCGTAAGGGGACTGTTGGAACATTGAGTGGATCACTTCTAGATCTAAACCAACCTCGGGAACGGGATGCGCAACCTACGGCACAACCGAAAGTGCAGGTTGAAAAGATAGAATCTACTTGGTGGAATGCTGGTAATGGCCAAGCTCCCGATGCGGCGGAGGCTCCCCCAGCAGCATCCAAGACTCCAGTTTCAGCCGAGAATGGTAGACGTCGGGCTGGTAGTCTCTCATCAAGACCCCTTAAGGCTGAGGCTTTTGATGGTGAATACAACGATCGTAAAGATGGTAAGTCTAGACTATAGTAACCTCAGAGAACAACAGATAGACTAACACAAAAGCAGCCCCAACGAAATTCCGTCCACAAATCTGTCTCAAGTGTGGGCCATTACTGCGTTACACCGGCATCCGCAAGGAACGCCTTCCTGGACGCTTCCGCAATTCATCTACGGCCATCTGTGCGCGCGATCGTGAATACTGGCGTGGTACTGTTATGATTGTAACTCAAGATGACGAGTCGCATTATGAGATCGCACCAACCCTGCGATTTTTTGTTCAGCCCATTGAGCTTTACAACCCACAGAATCCGGAAAACAATGGTCCATATGACCGCATCGACCCGATCGTTAGCCACCCCAAGGTTGGGCGCCGTGGTGAAACACTATATGTACGCCCTCTAGACTACATTGACAGCGCCAAGGATCTTTCGCACGACGAGACTGAGAACGGCCTGTACGAGACACGGCGCACTCTGCGCGACGGCGATGACGGTATTACTGAAATTCCCGGATCCTTCCATGCACGTCGCAAAATTATGGACATTGATGGAGAGTCCTTGAGCAAGTTTAAGGAAGTGCGCGGCTTCCGGTTACACGCGGAACGCGGCATGACGTTTTGGCGTTTCAACATTGAGGTGGAACTAACGAACCGGGATCAACGCATTGCGTACCGCATCAATCGTGGCCCGGCAACTGGCTTCTGGGTACCTGCAAAGGGAAAGTCAATGAACACCATGTTCTATAGCTGCAATGGCTTTAGCATGAGTGTCAATCCTGATGATTACTGTGGCCCAGACCCGATGTGGCGTGATGTTCTCGGAGCTCACCAGTCGACACCCTTCCACGTGATGATTGGAGGCGGTGATCAATTGTACTGTGATTCAGTATCAAAGCAATGCGATATCTTTGGCGAGTGGCTGGCTACTAAGAATCCGCTGCAGAAGCACACGGCGCCGTTTACACGCGATATGCAGGATGAGCTGGAAGATTTTTATCTACAGCGCTATTGCACGTGGTATTCACAAGGCTTATTTTCATTAGCTAACTCTCAGATCCCTATGGTAAACATGCTGGATGACCACGATATCATTGACGGTTTTGGGTCTTACCCACACCACTCGATGAAGTCGCCAGTGTTTAGTGGTTTGGGTGCTGTTGCGTTCAAGTATTACATGCTGTTCCAGCATCAGAGTGTGGTCGATGAGACGGAAGAGTCGGAGCCTAGTTGGATATTGGGTACTAAGCCAGGTCCCTATATCAATGAGGTTAGCCGCAGCATATTGGTGGATCTAGGCGCAGATGTAGCGTTACTGGCTATTGATGGACGTACTGAGCGCACTGAATTTGATGTAGTCTCGGAGGAGACATGGGAGCGCATTATGGACCGCTGCTACAAGGACGTCAAGTCAGGGGAGATTAAGCACCTGTTGGTGCTCCTGGGCGTACCGATTGCGTATCCCCGCATGGTGTGGTTGGAGAACATTCTGACATCCCGTCTTATGAATCCAGTCAAGGCACTGGGCCGCACACGCAAATTCGCAGGCATGCTCAACAAAATTGACGGTGGCGTGGAGGTGCTAGATGATCTCAACGACCACTGGACTGCCAAGAACCACAAGGCCGAACGACGTGAGATTGTCGAGCAGCTGCAAGACATTGCCATGATCAAGTCTGTGCGTGTGACAATCCTCAGTGGGGATGTTCATTTAGGTGGAATCGGCCAGTTCTACTCAAATCCAAAGATGCCATCTCCGGTTCCGAAGCATCGCGACTTCCGCTATATGCCGAATGTCATCTCTTCGGCCATTGTCAACGCGCCACCGCCAAACCTACTTGCTGATGTGCTAAACAAGCGCAACAAGGTGCATCACTTTGACAGGGACACTGATGAAAGCATGATCCCAATTTTTACCCATGATGTCAACGGCACCCCACGCAACAACAAGCACCTTCTTCCACGTCGTAACTGGTGTTCCATTCGTCCATGGACACCCGGCACAACACCAGCGTCAACACCAGCACTCACAGGACCACAGGGTGGACTGGATCCTGCTAGCAAACCCAGCCAGCCGCCCGCCCGCAAGACGAGTCTTTTACGCCGTCTCTCGAACGCCATGCCGTACCGCCGCAAGACTGTTTCGCAGGTCGACGTTTCTAGACCGCCTATCACCACTACTGGCCGCGCCGGCGGTGGTGGTATCTTCCGCAGCCTTTCACAGCGTAGCAACCGGGGCCGCCAGTCGCTTGATCAGCCAGGCATAGCTGATACCAACCCACCTCCTATTGACACCACTGGTAAGCCCCGTCGCTCTCTTAGCTTGACGAGAATGCTGGGCTTTGGCAGAAAGAGGGATGACAAGCTGCGCGATGATGGCAGTCGTGACTCGCATGATAATTGGCGGGGCGAAGAGTTTTCAGACCAAGACGATTATGACCGGTCGATCCCGTATCCAACGCAGCCACCTCGACCCGGTCAAGAGCGCCGTGGGTTGACTGAAGGCCAGCTCCAAGCTCATTCGCCTAACAATTATTCCAATGCAGTAACACAAACAGCGCCGTCACTGCTGGCTAGCCGTAATAATCTGGCTTCCTATCCTGCTCCCAAAGGTACCCACCACAGCCAGGCGGCGCCAGCCTCTTCGGCCATCACTTATGGCCATTCACGCGTCTCGTCCTCCATGACCGGCATGGCGCCGACAGCGGCGTATCAGAGCCGGTCGGTCCAGCAGAGTTCCATGCTCCAGTCACAGTCATCTTCAAACGAGTCTAGGCTTACATCGACGGCAGATAACTCAAACAATGCTGCGCGACCGACCTCTCCACTGATCCAGCCATACAGCAACGACCGTGGGTACTCTTCTCGTCCCTCTCAACACCCATCGGACATGTACACGGCAACCAACACTGTCGACAGTTATGGTTATGATCATAGCTATGACTACGATGACGATGATGAGGACCGCAGACCGCCTAGTAGCCGCCATGGAAATGGCCGTCTCCGTGGTGGTGCGGCCTATGATGATGGCACAGCCGAGTTTACAGTTGGTGATGAAGCTAACTTCACGGCTGCTGTCCGAGGTCCTGCTGGTGTTCCAGCTGTTGCTGGTGCTGCTGGTGACGATCCCATGTCGCGGCCGTTCAAACGTTCGCCGACCACGATGACGGCAAAGCAGCGCAAGAACGCGGCGGAGCATGAAGTTAACCTTGAGGGTTCTCTCGAAATCTGTCTGCACATGGAAATCGACCAACGTGATCCAGCTGGCCGTACGATTCCATACTGCCTGCTAGTTCCGCGGTTATTCTTCAACGAGGAAGATGAACTTGCGTTGGAGGAGCATGAGTACGCGGCACATGAAGCTGAGCTCAGAGACATGCAACTGGCACAGGAAAGCATGGTAGATGGAGGTGGGGATGACTACGAAGAAGTATCTAGACCGCCTCGGGCAAGCAGACCATCAGCATTCAAGCGACTGCTAAGCTTCCGGCGCAAGTCTCGCGCGCAAAAGGAGGCTGAAGAAGAACGCCAGCGCCAGCTTGACGAAGAACTCTATAGGCGCCGCGATGGATCCTCGTTAAGATCGGCGTCAGATGATGATTATGATGATGATGACACGGAGCTTGGCGCGCAGCATAGAGGCGGTCGGACGCCGTATGAGCCGCCGTATCCAGAGAGTGATATCAATGCGTACTCAGAGGTGAGCCGGTACTAGATGTAAAAAGGTGTCGGGCGTGGCTGAAGGCGATGCTGTCTTCTTAGACAGCTGATTTGGTAAGCAGAGGACATCAATTATCTTAGCTTAATTGGGGTTAAATATCTGACAGCTCCTGTTTTTATTTTTTTATTTTTACAGACGTTGCCAATGTGGAAAAAGGAGATATGTCTATTTCGGGCATGTTACAATTGTTTTTTTTGTTTCTTTCGGTAGATTAAATTCTCGTCATGAAGTAAATACACTTTAACAGGTTTCTATTTGATTTTCACATAAACAAGAAATAAGAATGTTATTACACATTATTAAAAAGCAAAAAGTTACCACCAATTTGAGTGCAAAGACGCATATGAAAAAAAAACCCAAAACACCGACTTGGAAAAACAAGAATGTTGTAAAACAAAAGATCCAACGTTGTAAAAATCATCGTCATGCAATAGGGTTAAGTGATAACCCAGACAAAAGCCGCCTTGCTAAACATAGAATGAGATAACAATTCTTGTGCACTTAATACCCTCCATTCATACAGAACATATCAACTTGCCCGTGATGGCCCTGCAGTACTTCCTCATCATGGAAAGATGAGAGACCTCTATTAACAACTGACATTGAAGGAGTTGTAGAAATGGAAGGAGAGGATGAGATAAGGTTATTGTTAGTGCCGTTGTTGTTATTACCGCTGCTAGTATTGTTATGGTTGTTGGCATTGGCGGCTGCGCGTTTTTCTTTCTTGGCCCAGCGTAGACCACATGCGTTACAGAGAGTTTTAGGACCATTGGGGCCCTTACGCCACTCGGGAGAATCGGTGATCCCTGAAAAGCGAGTTAGGGTTAGAGCCTGGACTATGGTGGTACAAGATGCTGAAGGGTGAGTTGATTCTTCGACCAATATCTTCTGTTTTTCAGATGAGATGGAAGGGCGAAAGAGGAGGAAGAACGTACCACAGTCAGAGCACACGTAGTTTTCAGGCATCTTCTGTCTCTTCTTCTTATCATGCATGCGATCGCCGTAAGTCCCGGATAAGCCACTAGCCGTAGACATGCCCATGGCGAGACTGGGGTGATGTAAGCCGTAAGGAGCTCCTGGGGGGGCACGAAGTGATGTTGCAGACGACGGAAGATGGCATCCTGGTGGAAGACCGGTAGTAGCTACAGAAGAAGAAGAAGAAGAAGAGGAAGAAGGTGGCATATTATGGAGGTCGGACGTAGATGGCGCGGGAGACGCGGCCGAGGAAAAGTCCATGGGATTGGCGAGGGTCAGCTGGCCGTTGTGGCGGCCGAGACTGAGTCCACAGCTGCGTTCGCCCTTGGCATAATGGAGGCCAGTGAAGAGGTGAATGACGTCAGCTGTGTCGAGTCCTGTATAGTGTAGATAATGTTAGTCAGCCGGGAGTCAAACAAGGAGAGAGTGAGGGAGGTGTGGCACCTTGGACTGAGCGAGGGAAGCTCGAGTACTGGTCTGTTTCCGACGAGGACGACAGGCCGAAGGCAGCATTAGATTCTTCGTATGTGACCATAGGGTCTTCGTCGTAATGGAACTGCTGCTGCTGCTGCTGCTGCTGCTGATCTCTCTGGTGAAGCTGCTGGGCTGAGTGGCGGCGAGAGGTCTGGCTGTGGCGGCTGAGACGCTGCTGCTCAGCACTCAAAAATTTCTTGAGCTGCAGGTTCATGGATTTGTGTTCCAGGAATGAATCAAACATGTCTCCTTCGGGGCTCTGTGCGAGCTGGGCATTGAGTGAGATGATGGGCGACGGTCGGTCGTTTGCCGGATCGTGAAGCTGAGCGTAGAACTGCATCTGAGCTAGTGTCGATGCATTCGTGGGGGCTGCTGAATGGTGATATTGATGCTGGTTTGCGGGCCCGCTGTTGATGATGCTTAGGTGATGCGCTGTAGATATTATGTCGGACACTTTAGCTGACTGCACGTGACCTCTGGTCTCGAACGTAACCCAGCGGTCGTCTTTGCGGCGCAGGCGATGGAAGGCTGCGATGTCCAGGCCTTGGGCGAGACAGTCTGTAATCTCGTCGGTAAAGACAGACCTGTCGTCGGGATGCATTAGATCAGGTAGGTACGAACCGAGCAGTTCTTCGGAGCAATAGCCCAGGATATTCTGTATGGACGGACATATGTAGAGGATATGCTGGGTGGGGGATAGTAGGATTAGAATAACTGGTAGCTTCTCGAGCATCTTGGGGATGAAGTCGCGGCGCCGTAGGACATTGGCCATGGACGCACTGGGCGTAGAAGTTCCAGAGAGATAGTTGGACCGTTGCTGTTGCTGCTGCTGCTGAGATACAGGAGGTGTATGAGGAGGAAGAGAAGCAGTATTTATGGGTGTAGATGTGCTTGGAGGCCGAGCTAGACCACGATTATTCTGAGCGGGAGTTTTGGTAACAGGGCGCACGTATTGCTGCTGTTGATGAGAGAGAAGCTGCCCTATTTCGTCATGGCTATTTGAGGGCAAGACTTCGGATCTTAGCGGCGGATCGCTGGAGTAAAAACCGAAGTCCCCAGCTGCCAAAACCTGAGTTCCATCGTCAAAGGACGAGTTGGCATAGTGCGGTACGACGGGGATGATGGGTGAATACGACACGGGGTCGAAATCGTAGAATGAAGAGGCTTGGCCGATGTCATCGAAGAGGAAGTCCTGGCTCTATTGAATGAATATTACGTGTTAGATCTATATGTTGAAGTAGAGAGTGCGCAAAGGTAGTATTTACCTGCGCGGGATCCATGCCTAGACCAAAACTACCATAGCCTTCAGAAGTCATGGACAGTGCATGGTCCTGTTGTGACATTGGAGACTTTAAGACGGGCTTAGTCAGCAACAGCGAAGATACAGATAAGGAGAGACGTCTCTAAGCGCAAGTTGTATTCAAAGACACATGAAACGAGATAGCAGGGCCAGTAGAGATTAGACACAGTAGCAAGCGTGCAAGTCAAGCAGCTGTTTAGGCAAGCAAGGGTGGGTTTGGTAGAACAAGAATGGGGGGGGGGGGGGGGAGGGCAAGGTTTAGCTATCTGTCTCTTTTAGTTAGGAGAGTATAGAGAACGAAAGAGAAAGGGAGAAAAAGATTCAGAGTCTTTGGGGAGACGAGATCAGAGACAGACGGCGGAGATATGTAGGCGCTGTGGAGGTGTAAGTGTGTAGCTGCAAGGACAGGCAAGAAGAAACAGCGAGACAAATCAAGACGAAGACGCAACTAGGACGACAGGACTTGGCAGATCTGCAGAGAACACGTTAAAGTATATATATATATATGCGTATGTATGTGTACATACATATATCTTAGTGCATTGGTCTCGGGGACTGTTAGCTCACATCGGCTCCCGCGTGACGAATAAGAGTGTCTGATGGACAATATAGATCAGCCTGTAGGGGTGCCAAAGCATCAGCTGAGAACCGATACTCAAAAGCCCTTCAGCATATGCTCAACAAGGCAGACAGAAACAGAATCTACAGAGGAAAAAGCAGGCGGATGGATTCCCCGTGTGTTAAAGCCCGCGTCGTCCTCCCCAGAATTCCGAGAAAGAGAACGAGGAAGAGAGAAAGAGAGAGAGAATCGTCACCAAGGCTACACAGCGTAAAGCACGGGAATATTTCCCTTTGGTACTCTTTTCATTTATGTATTCATTTGGTCTCGTCTAATATCCCAAGCCGTCATCTTCTTCATTCACTCCCGGGTGCGGCTTTAGACTGTAAGTGTAAGTACTGACGAACGATACGTAGAGAATTTTGTATCCTTGGTGTCTATCCTCGGCTTCTGCTGGATATTCCCGGAATATGATATGATGCAGAAACTACGAGAGCGACGGGCCGTATCAGTTGCGGCTGTTGTTGTTATTGCTGCTCTTACTACTGCTTAGCATGTGCAACTTCATATGCTAAGCCGTTTTCATGCTGCGGCCCCGTGCCTACCCGCCACATACGACGCATGAGTGTCTCTGCTCTCTTCTTTGTCCTCTTGTTCTTTCCTCTTTTCTTCCCTCAGTACAAAGAGTCCGTCGCTAGATATGCGCCGTGCCCAGACTAAGCAGGCTAGCTGATCTCTTGCCTAACAACTACGGTCTCCTAGACGCCTTGCCTAATGCATGCAGAGGATGGGAAGGAAGATGCTGGGAAACCAGCTTCTGGTTCTGGCCAGCTAGTTACTACTATATTTAGAACCTGGAAGACACCTTGGAGGACCTTTGTTTTCTTTGGGTTTGTTATTCTTTCTTCCAGCGCATGTTTTTTTTGCCTGGCTGCCGATCTATCTTGAGACATGACTGGGCTACACACAGGAGAGGAAACCTGATTCATGTTCAAGGACTAGATCCAAGTATTGCGGACGTACCGGAGAGATAATAGGCCTGTGGAAGCACAGAAAGAGGAGGAAAATGAGGAGAAATAGCAAACACTGATCAGGCATCAAGTCTAGCCAAGGAGTTCCTAAAACAGGATCGAACTGGGTCTAGACCAATGAAGACTCAGTGGGCAGTATGGGACAGCAACAGGCTAAACATGCTTCGCCGCTGCAACCAACCAAGAGAGAAGGGTACTGATGATACATCGCGATGACATGACAGCACGGTTCTGAGGCTATGGCGGGGGCGTGGCCGGTTTGCCACTAAGAGTAAGATGGTATAATAAGGCAGCAAGCCACTATAATATAGCAAGAAGAGAATAATAAAGGAAGCTGGATTATTGAGTACTAGGTCCGGGATACCTTTGCATTTTGACGTTGTTGGAAATCTTGTTACTTGTTTCGTGCTGGCTAGGTGAAAGCGCACATCATAAGAGAACTTGAAGAAAACAAAAAAGATACAGAATGTGAGCCTGCAGCTTTATCTATACAGCTTGTGCTTTGCATGTACATTGAGTTTGGCTAGGTTGTACTGCTGATATCATCACGAGAGTACAAATATGTATACATGTACACGACTGAATATATATATATATATATATACAATTACGTACAGTCTTTTTGTACATAGTTCCATCTTTATATAAGTCTGTATATGACCATATATATATATGCACTCGTGTACTTGCCTTGCTCACACTCTCCATATAAAAAGGAAAATGAGTTAAAAGATGTCATGAGACACCGACTAAGGTAGCATTTGTGACTGGTCTGCGTTGTTCTGATTCTGGCTAGTTGTCTCAGAGTTGGTGCCCTCTAAGCACGGAGGCCTAGTTCTAAAGAAAAAAAAGAGAGATTTAGTGGCAAAGCCAGGGAGGGAACAAAAACAAGGAAGCAAAAAAAAGGGCGAGGGTTCTTGGCTGCTTTAGATATTGTTTTTTTTTTTGGAAAGTCACGTTATTACCATGAGCCTAGATAAAAAAGATCAAGTAAGAGCCCGCGTGAGAGGCCTCGCTAGGCCAAGTGATCTTTTTGGGCAGCTGTGATATCATAGTTATGTGCCTTGAATTAACTTTCCTTTTTCCCATATTGTTTGTGTGTTTTACCGCCGTTTGGTGTTCTTCAAAATAAATACAAAGGGCGGTCAGGTTGCAGTACGGATAGCAGCAGTTTCCGCAGTCATGCTTGCTTTTTTTATTTTGTTTGTTTTACCTTTTTTGGTTCTTAGGCCTACGATGGCTCGCATTGCCTGTTCTATATTTTCTTTTTGCCTGATAAGCAGGGAAACGACAAGACAACCAAGCTAGTTGTGGCTGTACTGTGATGAAAGGATAGCACAAGAAAGGGTATCATGGGCAACAGTCACCGTGCTTGGGAATATTGTTTCTAATCTTACTCGTGCTGCTGCTGAAGAGAAGGAAGAGGCCTTTACGCGAGGCCTTCCCGGTACACTGAAGATGCTACTGATTCATAAAAACCAAGAAGAAGGAGAAGAAAAACATATTGATCTTTTAGGAGACATACATATGTACAATGTATATACGCGGTCTGGTCACAACAGCTACAAATAGACAAAAAGCCCAGGGAGAATCTACCCGGGCGCGGGCTTGATATGGTACAGACCCGAAGCCGGCAGCAGGCAGAAACAGAAACAGAAGTAGCGGCAGAAGCGGAGACGGAAAAAGAAAATACAGAAGATAGAGGCGTCAGAAACAGATGTAATAAGGAGATCTGTTCCGACAGCAATTGTCTTGTAATAGATACTAGGGTGTATTTTGTGTTTTGTTCTGTATCGCGTTTTTCCTTTTTCTTATAAGACGACTTGGCACATGACCGGGCTCGAACTTTCTGTTCTACTTTTGGCGCTCATGTTGTGAAGCACAAAGATTGAATGTCCTAATCTGCCTAAGAGAATCCACCCGATATTATTTGGCAGCTGGACCGGTGAGAGATTTTACTGGATCAGGCGCAGACATGAGAGCCAGAAAGAGTGATAGAGCGGCAGAGCAAGAGCCTAAAGGAGAGACTTGAGACGAAACTGAAGATACTGCGTTTTGCCTTGCGCTGAAATAGCACAGCATACGACCATAACATTACCTGATATTGCAGTAAAACGATAACGGCCGTGTCATTATATGAACCCATAATATTAGCATATGGTTTGCAGCGATCTCGTAAGAAAGTGAATTTCAACAAAGGGGAAGGATGAGCCTGGAGGCTACCCCTCTATCAGAAGATATAGCAGCACTCGTAAAGTCTGGTTTTCATTCGGTACTGATTATTTGCTTCAAGTGACTTGAGTTACACACAAAACCATGGTAAGGCAAATACTTTAATGGCTACAAACAAAGCGACCGTTTTCAATGGAGCAACAACGAGAGAACATGAAAAATGAAAGCTTGGGAAAGGCTTGTGAGTATAGAATCGGCAAACGGTAATTTTAAATACGTTTGCTTTATGCTAAGGTCGTTGTTTGATACCTAAATAAGGTTGGCGATCGATATGACGAGGAATTTAGAGTTACACAAATGTGGCGCGTGACGTGTGGCGCTCCAAATACGGTTATATGCACTTTTCACAAAATACTAAGTCACGTGGACACGCAGCAGATCCTGAGTGGGCTCAACGCGCTTTCGCAATTGCTGCCTAGCTGGGCGTCGCGCTAGTGGCTAGAACTAACCGATCTTAAGACGAATTGTGAATCAACTGCTTATTAAGCCTCATATTGATTCTTTTAATAGTTCCGACTTCGATGCTCTACAAATAGTCGTCTCCTGCATATATCTACGGGCTTATCTTGTAGTCACGTCTGAGTGAAGTGGGCACCATTTCGGACCAAAAGATATAGAGCCACTACCAAAGCGTCCACCTAAACTTGATATCTTGTTCAACCGGCTATCTACTATGTCTAAAATAGACAAGCTGTCAATTCAAGGCATTCGCTCTTTTGGGCCTAGTTCTCGAGAAACTATCCAGTTCAATACTCCGTTGACCCTGATCGTGGGTTACAATGGATCAGGCAAAACTACCATCATCGAGTGTCTGAAATATGCCACCACTGGCGAACTGCCACCCAACAGCAAAGGCGGTGCCTTTATCCATGACCCTGAGGTATGTGTGATTCATATAAACAGTCTTAATCAATGAGCTGACTTATCCACAAAGCTTGCGCAATCAAAAGAGGTGCTTGCTCAGGTGAAGCTGTCCTTCAAATCAGCCAACGGCGCCAAGTATGTGGTTAACCGTAACATCCAGCTAACGGTCAAGAAAGCCACACGGTCCATGAAGACACTGGAAGGCTCATTGCTTGTACTTAATAACGGCGAACGCAGTGTTGTCTCTACCCGTGTCGCACAGTTGGACGAGGCCATTCCAACCTATCTTGGCGTATCACCCGCCGTTCTCGATGCCGTCATCTTCTGCCACCAAGACGAGTCGTTGTGGCCACTGAGCGAGCCGTCGGCGCTGAAAAAGCGCTTTGACGAGATCTTCGAAGCCCAGAAATACACAAAGGCCATCGACAACCTGAAGACGCTACGCAAGAAAAAGGGTGAGGATTTGCGTGTGCTCAAGCAGCGCGAGGATCATGACAAGGTCAACAAGGAGCGTGGCGAGCGCACAGAAAAGGAGTCCCGAGAACTGCAAGTCGCTATTGAGGGAGACCGTGAAAAGTGCGGGCAAATCACCACAGAGATGAACCAGACCCGCGAGCGCATCAAGGTTCTACGGCAACAGGCCAATACCTTTCTCAGTCTAATCTACGACCTCGAAAACAAGAAAAAGCAGCTCGAATACACCGAGAACAATGTTGAAGAGCTCAAGGAAACCCTCGACGAGCTGCCTGACGATGACGAAACTTTAGAAGCTGCATTAAGCAATTACAAAGACCGCATGAATCAGTTCCTCAGTGAGGCTGATGCCAACCGCGAGCAGTACTCACAATTACAAAAGACTTTGGTCGCTACCCGGCAAGAATTATCACTCAAGCTGTCTGAGCAGGGAAAGCACCAGTCAGACAAGGACAAGTACGAGCGTCAACTTCTTGCTCGGTCTCAGCTGATCCAGATCGCCGCACAAGAGCACGGTTTCATCGGCTATGACGAGCAGCAACTCAGCGAAAGCCAGGTTCTCTCATTTACCGAAAAGATCCAGCGACTGCTATCTGATAAAAAGAAGGACCTGGAGCGTATCCAGAACCAAGTCGGCGTTGAGGTTGATAAGGCGCGTAGCGGAATATCTATCCTAGAGCGCAAGCAGTCTTCTCTAGAGCACGAAAAACAGACCTCCAAACGCCACATTGACAATATTGACCGTCAGAGTATCACTCTTCATCAACGTATGCGTAACTTAGACTGTGATGAAAGTTCTTTAGTCATGCTGAATAGCCAAGCTCAAGATACGGAGAAGAAACTCGAAAAGACCCGAGCCCAGTTCACCGAAGTCGATTACGACGTCAAGATCAGACATGAGAAGAGTGTTCAGTCTGATTTATCACATGAGAGCATGAAACTGAACCGCGAGCTGGTCGAGTGTTCTCGGCTAGCTCAGGATCGGGCTCAGTTAAACTTCCACAAGGATCAGCTTTCAAAGCGGAAATTGACATTAGACTCTCTGAAGACTACATGGCAAGATAAGTTGAGCGAGTTCCTCCAAGCCGAATGGACGCCTGAGACTCTTGATTCATTATATCAAGCTGCTTTGTCAGTCCAGGAGAGCAAATCCCGTGATGCAAAAGCCAAGCGTGACCAAATGGTGGGCAACCAGACAAAGCTTGATGTGAAGCTCAAGTCTTTACGATCTAGTTTGAGTACTATTGCTTCTGAGGCCGAGGTTTGTGAAAAGAAGGTCGCCGACTTCCTACATGGCATCAATCAGGATTCACTCGGAGCAGACGATTTCGACGGCGAGTTAAGCCATTATGAGGAGAAAGTAGAAGATTGCAAGGCTGAGATTGGCCTATGGGACGCTCTCGCCAAATATTATACACAATGTCACAAGTATCTAAACCAAAAGAATTCGTGTAAGCTCTGCGAACGGCCGTTCGAACCTAGCCAGAGCGCATTCCGTGCACGCATGGAAAAGAAAATCTTGGAGAAGCTAAATCCCAAGGACAAGCAGGAGTCAGAACAGGAACTTGACGAGTCCGTCAAGATTCTCGAGGAGCTCAAGGGCCTACGAAAGGACTATGAAACATTTAAACGCTTGCAGGGCGAGATGCCGGATCTCAAGACACAGGTTGGCTGCCTTGAGGCAGAGTACGACACCTTAGAAAACCATGTTGTTGATATCGAAGTGCAGCTAGCCGAACAAGACGAGCAGCTACGGTCGATCAAGTCCTTGGGCAAAACGGTCACAACGTTTGGCCAGACCCTCAAGGAAATAATCGAGTCGGAATCCAGTATCAACCGCATCGAGTCGCAGCAGTCAGAAAGCGCTGGAACTAGCAGAACGGCAGAAGACATCAATGCTTTGATAGGCGACTGCGATAGCAAGATGCGGGTAGCCAAAGCCAAGGAAGAAGATCTGGTGGCCGAAAAGCATCGCGCACGTGACCATCTAGCGGCACTAGAGATGGAGCTCAAGGATATCCAAGGCAAGGTCAACCACGCCAAGATGCAGCTTGAAATGAAGGATGACCTGCAGAAGCAGATCAGCAATCTTAAAGACGAGCTAGCGCACCAACGTGAGGCCATTAGCAAAGCAGACCATGAACTGGAAGTTGCTGGCGCTCAGCTGTTAGAGGCGAAGTCGTTCATGGACGACATCGTACGCAATGGCAAACTGAAGGAGAAGACGGCCATTGATGAGCGCGATGTAGTTGCAGCGTCGATCAATGAGCTGAAGCCCATCGAGAACGACATCCGCGCATATCTCGATAGCGGCGGCCAAGCCAACCTAGTAAAGAACCAGAAGGCGGTTTCGACACTAGAAAGGACGATTTGCGAGATAGACAGCCAGATCGGCGAGCTGACGCGCAAGGGAAACGCGCTCAAAACGGAGATCGACAGCGGCGACCGGCAGAAGAAGAACATCTCAGACAACCTCAACTACCGCAAGAACTTGCGCAGTCTGCAGGACCTACGCTCAGACATAGCAGCACTCGAAGCTCGCAACGCTACCGAAGACCACCAAGCGCTAGAGAAGGAGGCCAATGCGCTGGAAAGCTTCAACAGCAAGCTTCTCGCTGAGCGCGGATCGGTCATGGGCATGATGAAGAGCCGCGACGACCAACTGCGTAAGCTGCTCGACGTATGGGAGATGGAGTACAAGAACGCAGCTCACAACTATCGTGAGGCTCACATCAAGGTTGAAACGACTAAGGCAGCTATCGAGGACCTCGGGCGCTATAGCGACGCGCTCGACAAGGCCATCATGCAGTATCATGCGATGAAGATGCGGCAGGTCAACGAGACGGCGGTTGATCTGTGGAAGAGTACATACAAGGGTGACGATATTGACTACATCATGATCCGGTCCGATGCCGAGAGCGCCACCGGCCGGCGCAACTACAACTATCGCGTCGTCATGAGCAAGCAGGGCACCGAGATGGACATGCGCGGCCGCTGCAGTGCTGGCCAGAAGGTACTAGCCAGCATTATCATCCGCCTTGCGCTAGCCGAGTCGTTTGGCGTCAACTGCGGCATTATTGCTCTTGACGAACCGACGACTAATCTAGACACTGACAACATCAAGGCTTTGGCTCACAGTCTTCACGATTTGATCCAGCAGCGTCAGGCACAGTCTAATTTCCAACTCATCATCATCACGCACGACGAAGAGTTCCTGCGGAGCATGCGCTGCAGCGCCTTCTGCGATGTCTTCTACAGGGTCAAGAGAGATGATCGTGCGAATAGCGTTATTATACGTGAGAGCATTGCTCATGTGATGTAATATGTGTGACTCGTGCTTACATATATACTTGCATGCATATGAATATGGCTGTTTGTGGCTGGCTCAGTGATTTTATTTGATTCGCTAAAAGGAGCAGCCTTGCATGACCGGATAACAAATACCGGCTTTTGACTGGCTATTAGCTGAATATTTTATAGGGATTCTAGTTTTGACTGTACAAGATTAGGAGCGTTTGGTAGTATGGTATGTTGTTATATAGTGAGTACGTTGACAGTTTTCCTCTTTTTTTTTGCCTTTTGCCTTTTTATAAATGCACTATTTGCACGTGTGATTTTCAAACTTCACCCACTTTACGAAGCTATTGTTACTACTACGTATTTTGTGTCTACACTTGGTAAGTAGCTGATTTCCTTGTCTTGGGCAGGCTTTTGATGCAACGTCACGTACTATCCTTGTGGTATCATCTCTAACTAATTACAGTCCCAGATATCGCTATTGGCAACGTTGTAACTTGAATCAGTAATCAATAACTACAAAATGGATATAGACAACGAAGCCAACGCCATCTTCACACCACTAGACTATCCATTGTGCCAGAATCTTCATCTTGAGTTTGATTTCTTAAAACCAAATGAATACAGTGATACTGTCGCCAATCTCAGTCAAGATGTCAACAAGACCGATATAGCCTTTTTTTTGTGTCCATTTTTCCTCAAAGAGCCCATCATATATACTCGATGTAGTAGCTTCAAGTTCAAGCGTCTTTCAGATATCAAGCAACACATTCAGCGGCGTCACCAGCAATCGAAGTTCAGCTGCTCTCACTGCCAGATCGTCATGACGAACCAAGACGAACTGGACCAACACTACAATGACACACAATGCAAGGCTGTTCCCGGAATCAAGCCTGTTGATGAAGGTACAGTTGCTCGACTCAACCATAGAGATACCGCCAAAACGCCTCGAGAAAAGAATCAAGAGATGTGGAACACCCTGTTTCCCGGCGCGCCATATCCTCATGAAAAAGCCGTCATTTTTAAGGGAGCTACTCAGCATCAACGCTATCAGCAATCGCTAGAAACTGTGTGGAAGTTGGAATATGCCACCAAGATGAGCCACTTAGCTATAGAATCCGGCGTCCAAAACAACTGCTTAGACCTTTTCGTAGAAAAGGCCAGCAGCTTGATGTTTGAATGCTTCGATAAATCACTACGCCTATCTTCATTGCCGGAACATATCAATTCTCCGTCAATTATGACCCCAGGCAGACTAGAGTCCGCGTTTGGTAGTCAGCCTTGTCGTGATCATACAGTTGACATTGACTCTATCACAGATGGTTTCGATGCCGTTATAGACGAGGTTCCGGAGCCGCACTTGCTCCCGCATAGTCAGGAACAACATGGCTCTCTCTCAATGGGAATGCTCCTAAAGAGCACAACACAGTGCATCAAATCCAGCTTCTTTCCTCATGACCCCAGAAAAGTTTCTGACGATATATCGGGGAGTAATACCAACCTGCTACCTCTTGATACAGCTTTTCGTAACGATGGAACTCCTGCCAGTACATCAGTCAGTTGTCCGGACAACGAGATTTTCGCCAACATAGCAACCAGTTCCATAGATAAGGGCAGCCTGTTTGATGGCAGTGAGTATAATCAGGGGCAATATACGCCCTATGTATATTATAACACTGATAATCCAGCCTCGCATGCCGAATCAATATATCTCGAACCGCGTATTTTCGATGTTCCATTACCCCAACCCGAACTAATAGACCATCTTCCAGTTGCATCTCCTCCCACAGGGTCTGCAATTAAGAGGTCTCGGAACGACGTTTTCTCTCGACTTATCAAGCCCCAATTGCACAATAGAGACAGTGTAACACCAAGTCTTCTACCAAGTGGGAAACACATAAGGATGAAAGGAAAGATCAAAAGCAAAGGTAAGAACTCTACGATAAAGAAACAGAGCACATTGCAGGAGTTACGTCTAAAGCACTCGAGAGAAAAAAAGGGGAAATCTGTTGATCGCGAGCTCTACATACCACACCTGTTGTCAGCTAGCGAGAGTTCTAGTGAAGACCAAGTTTGGAGTGAAAGCCAGGACGATGAGGGGGATGATATGACAATTAGGCTCGGAAATAGTAATCATGAGAGTGATTATATTGGTGATATCAAGAATTTAGAGGATGTTGTTGAGAATATAGAGGCCGGCGAGTAGATACAAGCAACATGAAAGATATATCAAATAGTAACCGGATAATATCCAAGAAGGAATACATTATCTTTCTACTGTCCATATTCAAAATCTGTCTAGATGGTATAGATGGTATATATTTGAGTTACCACCCCGAAGAGAATCTTCTATCTGTTACACAGTGCATGGCTCCGTTATACACTGGTAACACACGTTCTAGGGGATAGATAGGGTTAGATCGGGTTGATTGTTGATTGAATATAAGTGAAGGTGCGAGGGAAGGACCAATTATCACATATTGTAACGTACTTTGATTCTGACCGCAAATATGCGAACTTGAGCGGACTTTGCTATGGTATTCCGAATTTTCCATTACTTCTCGCCTTTTTTTTGTTAACAAGGCTTAGCGCTTATGAGAAAAGGTACGACAAACGAAAAAAAACCGCCTCATTTGGAACTTAGTCCTGTTTATCGGTTCTTCTGGTCTTGGTCAGCTAATCCAGAGCATGGATATCAGTTACTGGCTCAGATTTGTAGCAAGTAGCTAGGCTATTGGATAGTGTTATGTCAAAACAACAAAGACCAGACTGTTTGTTGTCATGGGAAACCAGAACAAGTTCTGTCCAAGGAGAGTTTGGTAGGTCTTCAAAACTAAGATAAATAGCACAAGGCTCTACGAAATAGGGGGTGTCAAGAACTGGCAAGTAAGACTAAGCCCCTGTCAAGCAGTTAGCAAATCAGAGCTGTAAAATCCCAGGCCCTAATTGACCCTTGTCACTGGATATTGAATCCGAATGTATTACGCAATACAATCAAGCTAATGATCGTGGGCTAGTGCGTCGTTTGATGTGCATAGTAGACGTTAAATATACACACACGCAGATCGTGGGCTAGCTTTATACATAGCTCATTCCATAGTACCAACAAATCCTATAAAGCTTTATTTGATAATAATCAAACATGTAGCGAGTTACCTCCAAAATCTCGAATAGTGTGCTCAATGGGCAATACACTAAAACTTTATAAAAATGAATATGTATCCGAGTCTAATGCTGAGTATTGCGTTGTAACGCTTGTAGCCTCTGACGGCATACTATAGAAGCTCCGGACTTCGGAGATTGGTGGTTCTGGAAAGGGATCGTCAAGTAGTGACATCTGGGTTACATTACTATATGTGCAAGCCATTTTGCCTCGTTTTATATTTCCTAGCTCCATTCTCTGCCGGTAAGATAGTCGCATTTCATGTAGCTTTATCGGTCTCCATACTTTACGACATAGACGGTATGAGAGTTCAGGGCCCTCTTTAAAGCCAATTAGACATAATGTTCTAAAGCTATAGGCTGACTCTTCTCCGTCAGATGGCACTTGATGAGACTTGATGCTGTCAAGCAATCCATCGAGTAATGGCAATTCGGTGCTATTTACGATAGGCTGCTCCGAAAACGAAGCATGATCCTAATCAGGCGCGTCTTGATTGGGCAGCGGCCTAGCAGTAGTAATAGGATCATCCATGGTGGTAAGCTGTAGTCAAACCACGTCAGGCTCCCCACCTTGCGGTAGCGGCGGTGTCCGTGAACGGAGTTGTCGAGATAACGGGGAGTCGTTGGTAGGGCCTAGCTGTAATAATGGTGACTCTGGGGGAAGGGTTTCAGTTGGAACAGCTGAAGAGGTTACGTTAAGGCTATTGACTTCGTTGAAGCAAGAAGTGACTATATCAGACATTTTGCTGTGAAACCTAGTCAACTTCTCTGATTCCGCATCAATATGGAACTCGAGTTGTAGTTCTTCAGTGACCAAAGAGGCATATCTTGCTGTCCAAGCCATGTGAAAAGGAGCCGATGCTGCGTTGTCGATGTTTGCCTGCTCTTTGTAAATGCTTGTTTTATCTTCCCAGGGGAGACTAGGGAATAATATATTCCACATGTCGATGTACCTCTGTTGGATAGACTTGAAAGTATCTCTTTGGTTGATCTTCTTGAGATCAGATCGTCTGATAAATTGACATCTGAGCTCGGGGCATGTAACACCCTTTGTGTGCTCTATCAGTTTCTTTCGGTTGATGAAGCGTGACTTGCATCGAGGACAGAATGTTTTGGGCTCTAGATGGCATCGGACTAGGTGCTGCTTCACTTCTGATAGGCGACGCATGACCATATGAGAGCAGTATTTGTATATATCCGATTCCCTTATGACAAATGGGCATACCATCTGCTGGGCAACATCTCGAGAGTCCATTCGTTACGAGCTCTCTTTTCTATTAGTGCTTGATACTTGAAATAAGTTGTGTGGTATATAGATGTGTTTGTTTCGTTTAGGCGAAGACATACATACACAAGAAAATGGAGATTTTAATGGGATTAATTCTACAGTACTAGTAGTGATAGGAAGAAAATTGAAACTTGGTTCAGCATGAGCAAATTGGAATTGTAAAAGGCATCAGCGCTGTAATTTCCAGTTTCTTGACAATGTAGGGTGGGGTAGTAGTTCAGATAGGTATATATATATATATATTTATATATATATAGTGATGCCCCCTTCAGTTATTTTCACTACGTTTTTCTTGTGTTCTTCTTTGTGTCCTTGATTCTCCACAGCCTGGCTTCTACTTACTGTCTTCACGATGATGCAGCTAAGAGTTTTTTGTTTTGGTAGCAAAGCAACAGACTTGATTTTTTTTTCTAATCATTAATCTTATCAAGTTCCTGGAACTATGAAGATACCCAGCAACAGACTTGATGCTTACCCCCAAAACCAGCATGGTACTTGGCTTATTCATTTTTTTTTTCAACTTTCTCTTTCACCGCTGGGCTGCTTATGCTCCTGATTTTTGCTGTGCGCAACTATGAGAAGTCACCAGGATTCTTTCTCTATTGTATGGTATCCTATCACAGTTTCAAGGCCTCCTCCTCCTCCTCCCACTTATCATAAATCCCGGCGTCATATGCAGATCTAGTCAAAAGAAGGTCCCAGTGCTGCTTTTTGCTCTTGTTTTTGCCGTCGTCTTTAGGCCGCTTCAGCGTCTTTCCTCTTCAGCTTGTTAATAGCCTTCCATCACCTATACTGCCATTAGTAGTAGTAGTCATAAAAGCAGCACATGATGATGCGTGTGTCGCATTTTTGTTCCCATGTGACCTTCAGCGAGACAGGGCGGCCATAGAGCGATTTCCAGACGTCAGAACCACGCAAAAACAAACAAAGGCCTAGAATCTGGAGCAACCAGGCCAACTCAGCCCGTGCAGCTAGCATAGAATTCGGATAAGCACTAAATGCCACTAATGCAAAGAGACGTACAGTTGGCTGCTGCCTATCATATGAGTTATATTAGGCTCCAACTCATTACTAATATTAGCCTACACATTGTGCATGTAACAAGGTAGGTTAGTGTATATATAAATAGCTATTCTTACTGTAAATAGAACAACAACGACTTCGAAAAGTCATTCCTTTTCACATCCAATTACTTATTTTTTTTTATGATAGATTCTGACACAATGAGCGGTCAAGATAGCAATGAAGATATCTTAAGCCCAAAAGTCAACAAAGAACCCCCTCCGCCGCGTATTGGTAATTTGTTGGCCAAGTTTGACTTCCACTTCAGCGAAGGGGTTCAAAGTGCTGTATCAGAACCACATAAGGCCGTCAGAGTTCCAACTATGCCCCAAGAATCCTTAGGGAGCTCTACGTTGCAAACTACGCCCTCGGAATATACGGGCAGCTCTAGATCGTGAACAGCTTCTACTTCAGTGCGTATATAATAAATAATCCTAACCCGATCTTCGGCGTCTACTCTGTCTATAAGCTAACAATACTAAACTTAGGATTAGCAGGCCGTTACCATATAAACAGATATATCTTTCCAGCATTCGTTACCGGTTATCACCGCATTATGACTTGCTATTGCTGTTGCGAATCATCTACTGTCTTGTCATCTATATTTTCTATAAGCCTCACGACCTCCGAATCACGAGCGTAGTGATCGTCCTATACAATAGCATATGGGCGATGGCTGAATAAAACCACCGGTCCACTGAGTCTGGTGCTATGTGAACTTGGCTGTACTTTGCTGTTACACTACGCGAGAGTTTGACAGATATTCATAGAGTCATGCTTATTATATAGTTTAACTATATCCTTCTGAGTCTAGAACTATGATTATATGTACCTCAGCATCCACCTCAGCATCCATTTCTCCTCCTCAAAGACCTCTCGTCCGCTAAGGTGTGCCAAACTTAGTTCCCTTGCTGGCTGCTTTCATATCTTTAGTATTTCTGTCCAAATTCAACAAATAGATGGCTCAGCCTCGGATAGTGGCTATCTTGTGTAGCCTATGTGGCTGTACTATGTCTGGCTATGCTAACAATGGTCATCATTTAGTACAACATCAGTAATTATACATATGATATACTCTCCTAGGGGGATAGTGCAAAGTCACCAAAGGCAGAGGCACTACTTCATCACGGATACGTTCCTCTTGTTTTTTTTCTAGCTCTTGTTGGGTTTTAGTTTTTCTGTACTGCTTCATCGTATATTCTTGAATTTGATATGCTGTGTTGACAACATTTTTTAGCCTTCCTATTACTTTATGGTCTGACAAGTACAAGGTAACAACTACGTTAATATCATGTATATCAGATAGTAGTAGCTTGGTCAGAAGCTACCATATAGATTTATAGGACTTATATTTTGATCATCCAACCTTTATTTCCATTTTGTGGCAAAGTATTGCGCAATATTTTTATCCCAAGAGGTAGTTTCCTATTTTACTATCTGTACTAATTGAATGGAGGCAATTTTCTCTTATATTGCTAAAACTTTCCTTTCAATAACCACCTTCAACATTTTATATTACACACTCCATCAAGCTGTTAACGCCGAACCTCATCAAGTCTTCAACTTTTATCATCACTGTAGATATGGCAACATCACCTAGCACACTCGCTTACATCGGGCAATTCTGGATTCGGCTAAAGGCGCTATGTCCACCACTGCCTAAACGCAACGAAGACAGTTTCCAGGATATTGTTGTGCCATCACACCCGGACAATGACCGCATTGCTATCATCGATGCTTACTTGATGCAAAAAGCCCAGGTCGGATGTAACCACGCTGCATACTATCTCTATGATATGTGCACTTCACTTTTGATCTCTACCAGGCGGATGATCCCTATCTATAACATTGAAGACAGACTTCACGCTCGGGTTATTTGTCCCATGGACGCGCTGATCCGCAGACTCACTGCCGACTTGACTGCAGCTCTTGCCGTGGGCCGCGAGGCTCTAGATCAGCAGATAATCGAGTTCGGCAAAGGTATGGACCTCTGCATCTCATATGTCGACGACGAGATGCTCTTGTATACATATCTCTCCGGCTCGGACGATGCGAACCGCAATGCTTTTGCGGAAAAACTGGGCGACGAGGTAATCATCCTCAATATATCGGTGTATCGAATGATGGACAAGACTGTAGCGAATATAAATGCTCAGCTTGACCATGTTATAGCCACTGCCGATCAACGTTTGTGGAAATTCATTCTACACATTCGCCAGTACATAGACAGCGAACACGTCCCTAGCATGCATTGGAAACTCAACTGCAAGATCAGATCCTTCAATAAGCAGGTGGCGCTCATGCGAGCCGAGTTGAATGAAGTCTTGGAATCTGAGACCGAAACGGCAACCTATCGTCTGCGCGACAGATTAGGATATTTGATCCGACAAGACATCTTTGTTTGGGGGTATGGGCTCTACTGGGATCACAAGAAATCGGACGTCTATTGCGATGACATGAGAGAAATTTTACTGCATGACTTATACGGCCATCACTTGGAACGGGCAAACTAGCTATAGCAAATATATATATATATATATATATATATATATAACGAAAATAGACGCAGTGACTAGTCCAAAAAGATAAAATTTCATGCCTATCGACACTATACCTATCCAATCTACTTGGATGCTGATATAACCCTACCTAACGCCAATGCTAAACAGTAGAAACTGAATATACAACTAAGCAAACTGAAAGAGCCCGAAAAAGATGAAAACGTTTTCGTTAAAGCCCCCCAAAAGAACCAAAGGAAGATAGAATGAAAGAACCCCCGCTAAAGCAATGTAAGAACATCCTCGAAACAAAAACAAATAAAAAACATAATACTAGAAATATAACTTGTCACACATCAGATCTAGCCTCAACCCTAAGACGGATTCTGTTACACAAGCCTTCTTATCATTCCATCGAGCCTCTAAGCCTTGAGCTTAGCCTCGAGCCGCTCCACTGCAATGCCACCTAACCTCTCGACAGTGACGGCGTTGATGATCTCGAGAACACTGATGTCCGTAACAAAAGTTCTCTTCCACCAGTTGCGAATCTCGATGCTGACCATGGAATCTAGTCCCATCTGCGACAACGTTACTCCTTCGACTAGGCTTTCTTCCGGCTGCAGCAAGATGCGGCATAGTACGCGCCCGATGTTGCGGGTGACCATGTCGATATTAGCCTTGACCTTGAGTGTCGAGGGATCTGCCGTAGCCAGACGCACAAAGTCGCGTAGCTTGGCTTCAGGCGTCTCGGCTAGATCATCGGCCGTGTTAGGAGTGGCCACCGAGGCTGAAGCCGAGTCGCCTGCGTAGGCCGCGGCAATCATGACGGCCTCGTCAGCGGCTACACAGGAGGTGCGTAGATCGCGCTTCCACGGTACACGGCAGGATGGATCAGAGGATAGTCTTGTTGACCGCAAACCTGTGATCAGCTGGCCGTCAAACGAGTATGCGGACGCTGATGTGAGTGTGGCAATGGACTTGTTGATGGAGCGCTGGATGCTGATTTGCACTGCATCGAGCACATCTTTCTCCTGGAGCATACTTTGGCCAATACTGGCAAACGTGGCACTGATAGTCTTGCTGCGGCTGATGTAGCCGACACCTTGTACGGCACCGATGTTTACCACAGAGCAAGGCAGACCGGCGTTCTGGCGGAACTGGGCAAAGGCTTCGACAAAGGTGCAAGCGGCCGTGTAGTTAGCTTGGCCGGGATATCCAGAGAGCGCAGAGATGGAACTGAACAGGACAAAGAAGTCCAGCGGGCTGTTCTTCGTTTCGTTGTGCAGGTGCCACGTACCGTCGACCTTGGGGCCCTGGGCTGCTATCCACTGCTCATATGTCATATCACGCAACGCTGCATCTGACAGAACCATTGAAAGCTGCAGAATACCGCCGACTTGCGAAGGCGCAGCCTGTATGGCGCTCCTGACTACAGCCGCATCACTGACGCTGCCAGCAATAGCCTTGACGCGGCAGCCGAGAGCCTTGATTTCACGGATGAAGGCTTGGTCGGCTGCAGATTTGCCGGCAGACCGGGAAAGGAAGACAAAGCTGCGAGCACCGTTCTCGGCCATCCACACAGCAAGTGACTTTCCGAGACCGCCCATGCCGCCAGTAAGAATGTACGTCTTGAACGCTGAGAAGGTAATTCTCGCACGCTTCTTGGTGGTCTGGGCAGTGATTTCGTCTGCTTCGTCTTGAGTAAAATCCAGGATAGCACGGCCAATGTGCTGATTAGCCTGTAGGTTCGCAAAGGCATCTGTAACTCTGCCGACCGATACAGTCTCAGCAATAGCGATAGGCCTGATATGACCCTGGCTGTAGTGCAACAGAGTCTTAGCCAGCAGCTTCTTAGCCTCCAATGGGCGATCATTGACAAATGATCCGATGTCCAGGTTGACGAGAGTACGGTTCTCGTCAAAGACACCACTGCCTAGATGAGAAGCCGCACCACGAGCAATGTTGATCATCTTACCGTACGGAGCCACACATTTCCACGAAGCTTGCAGAAGCTCACCATAGAGCGTGTTGAGAACGACATCGACACCCAAGCCATTGGTTGCAGTCTTGACGTTATGAAGGAAGGCAAGGTCACAAGATGAAAATATGTGATCGACAGGAATACCAAACTGCTTGGCAACGTACTCTGCCTTTTCATCGCTCCCCGTAGTAACGAAGACCTCGGCACCAAGCATCTGCGCGATCTGAACGGCCGCTTGGCCAACAGAACCAGAAGCAGAGTGAATCAGGACACTTTGCTTCGGCTCTAGACCAGCAATACTCACCAAAGTACGGAAGGCTGTGGCGTACGCAATCGGCATACTGGCGGCATCGGCGAAGCTTAGGTTGTTGGGGATCTTGATAACTAGATCCTTCTTGGTGATCTTGGTAGAGACAATGGCGCCGGTTGCTAGCATCATAACACGGTCTCCGACTTTGACATTATCGACCAAGGCACCAACGCGAGATACGATGCCGGCTGCTTCAACGCCAAGCTTGGAGTCTGAGCCCTCCAGGGAGTTCGAGTTGTTGTTGACGTCATGGAACTGTCGATCGGTTATGTTAGTAAACAGGCACATACTGTCACATATATATATATATACAAGAAGAAACACAAGACGTACCTTGTAATTCAGGCCAGCAGCGTGAATCTTAACCTCAACTTCAGAAGCTTGTAGACGAGCAGCACCCGCAGATTCAACCCAATTGACCCTGTTCAACGAGCCCATAGTTGCACTAGTTAGCGTTTTCACGGTCTCGGCCGGGTCAGTCTTTTCCGCAAGCTCTTCCTCAAACGACAAAGTCTCGTAACGAGGAGTGTAGACTAGACCTTTGCTAACCGCAAACTCAGCCTCAGCATCGTGATCGACAGAAGAAACGCCAGCACCGGAAGCAGTAAGACGCTTGACGATGGAAGTGACAGCAGTTGCGCTGGAAACATCCAGAACATCGATTTCAACAGTAGCGAATGTCTTGGAGAGCTCGTTACGAACGTTGCGCGCAAGGCCGATGATCTGGCCGTAGCGTGGATCGTTGCATCCCATCTGGATCGGGCGCGTCAGCCACAGCATGGGACTGTTGAGCTCAGCAATAATCTTCATTAAGACAGTATAGTCGGCTTCGGGGATCTCGTGGAAGTAAGGACGCTCTAAATCAAGAGCCGAGATGACGATAGCAGAGGACGTCGGCGTAGCAACAAACTCGGCCGTCTTGATCCAGGTTACAGTGAAGCCGGCCGTTCCTAGAACAGAAGCCAACGATAGAGTAAAGGGAGGCTTTTCACTTTGGTAGAGAATAGTAGCGGTAGTCGAAGCAGTAGATTGAGCTGCGGCAGCAGGAAGAGCCCGGGTCACAATGTTGGCCATATAAGCCAGAGACGGATCATCATCAAGCACAGCCTCATCAGCGCCGGAGAAACCAACGCTGGTGAGTTCTCGGTGCCAACGATCGACAGAGACCGTAGGAGCATCACTACGACCATCGGCTTCGCCAAGCCACCATCCAGAGAAGGCACCGACAAGATACTTGAACAGGTTGGTTGCTATGTAAAAGATAAGGGTTAGGTTGGGTTAATCAAGCAATAAGCAAGGGCCTAGAATTTACTTACAACCAACAATCTCCTGCAGATAGAAACGACCATTGTCACGCAATAAAGTGCGAGTATTGGCAAGAGCCTTCTTCAGAAATGGCGTAGCATGGATAACCTTGCAGAGAAAGGTTAGTATATTGTTGTCCTCGGATTTTTGGCTAGGATGCTTACATTGGATGCTACAATAAGATCATAGTGACCTAGCTGGAAGCCCTGATCAGCCGGGTTTCTAGAGATATCGAGAACTTTGTAGTTCACGTTAGGGAACTGCTTCAGTCTCTGTCTGGCAGACTCGAAAAAGCCCGAAGAGACATCAGTAAAAGTGTACTCAGCGTATCTCGGCTTCTTTGGGTCCGCAGCTAAGACGTTGAGAACACGATTCGCCGAAGCTCCGGTGCCAGCACCGATCTCGAGGATGCGGAGGTTCGGGTTGGCATGACCACATAGCTTGAAGAAATCAGAGTAGTCGAGTAGATCGCCGAGGAAGTCGTACAAGCAGGCCATAGTGACGCCAGAGCGGTTAAAGAGGATCTCGACAGAGTTGGTCTCGCCTGTAGCCAGAGACGCCATCTGGGCGGCAAGGCTGATAGACAGCTGCGTGATCATGGAGACCGAATGGTAGCGAGATCCCAGTTGACCGATTGCAGCTGTAACATTATCAAGCTCGACGACACGATCGGCAGCAGACATTACAGCATAAGAAGCAGCCTCAGGGCACAGGGTAGCCCAGCTGCCGCCTCCAGAGATCATATTAACCTTCTCATCGTACAGCCAGTTTGTGTACCTTTCTAGATAGGGCTCGGCAAAGACGATCTTCTTATCGCTAGAGGCAGCCTTGGTAGCATCGAGAATATCTACAGATTGCAGGACACAAAGGGCAATAACCTTCTCCAGCAGTGCCTTAGACACACCGTAGACCTCAGGCAGCGGCTTCAGAATACTTTCCGGCTTAGCCAGCTCGACATCGGGGCGCCAGACCATGCGGGCGGCGCCGATATGGTCAAAGACAGCGCCAAACTCGCCGGTCTCAGGCTTGTAGTTGGAAAAGTGGCAGCGACCAATATCGATGACCACGTCGTTGGTGCCGGGGATGACAACCTGTGCACTATGCCAACCGAGGCTCTTGCCCTTGGCGGTGTTGTGAACAAGGCTGCCCTGGGCCGAGAGCGTACTGGCGCCAGGCGAAGGCTTGACGTAGATGAATTCGACAGCAGTGGGCAGTGCAGCCATCTCTAAGCGGCGTGCCGAGCCGCTGCTGGCCGTGACGAAGCCCAGCTGTAGCACGGCGTCTAACGTCACAGGGTGCTGGGCATAGACAGCTGGCAGCCACTTGCCGTGCTCTTTGTCCTGGTAAGCGGCGATAGTGGCCGCGCAGGCAGGCGCATTGGGATCGGCTGATATGGCAGCCAGAGCCTGGAAGCGCGGACCATACGAGACGCCAATGTGTGCTAGACGCTCGTACCATGACGCAGGCTCAATCTCGCGGCTAAAAGTCTCTGGACTGGCCAGAGACGTGGCAGTAGCTGAGTAGCCCGGCTCCGGACCGGCGCGGCCTTGGCATACACACAACTGGACCCAGGACGAGCCGTTGAAGGCAGAAATTGAGAATTCGAACCACGCATCATCGGCGGAGGGGACGATTCTTGCCGTTGTCATGATCTCAACCTCGCGCGTCGTCGGCAGAACTAGCGCCGACTTGACAACTACGTTACGCAGCGTATAGCCCTCAGCGTTGCTTCCGGAGAGCTGACGTAGAGCCTCGCCGACGATGGAGATGTAGCCAGTACAAGGCAAGACGGCGTTGCTGCCGACACTGTGATCCTGCGACCAGGAAATGTCGTTGGGCGCCACAATGTTGCGCCACGTCGGCTCTAGTTCATTGCTCTCGATACCGCGAGTGCCAAGGAGCTCGTGGCGCGGATACTTCTGCATGCGATGCGCCAGCGACAGTCTGCTCTCGTTCCAGAACTCAGCGCTGTGGTCCCATGGATAGCGCGGCAGATCCGTCAGAGGACGAGTTCCGGCCGTCGATGGCGGCGTCAGGAAGCCAAAGTTGACTTCGTGGCCCTGGGCAAAGGCGTGGCCGGCGGTCTTTGTCAGCGAGAGGCTAGCCGGTACATTACGCAGGAAGGTGGCAATGTATAGTAGCGCCTTACTTGCCGGGCGGCCCTTTTGGACGACAGCCGAGAAGATTTGGCGCAGCGGGCCCTGGAGCGCTGAATGCGGGCCAATTTCAATGAAGACAAGGTCCTTTTCAGCGCGGTCGGCTATGATGTTCTGCACGGCGGTGTCGAAGCGCACAGGGGACTCCAGGTTGCTACGCCAGTACGAGGCCGAGAGAAGCTCCTTTTTCTCGATCTTTTGCAAAGTGACACTCGAGTATAGAGGCACAGCCAGTTTACGCGACGCGACGGCAAGTTGAGGTGCCAAGGCAGTCTCGTATGCTCCACCGACAGCTTTCATATGGTGCGAATGGTACGCAACATCAACGCGCAGACGGCGGTTGAAGGCAGACGTCTTGGCAATATCCGCCAGTGCAGCTTCCAGAGGCTCTTCGTCGCCGGCCAGAGTCACGCTCTGCGGGCTATTCTCGCAGGCCACAACGATGCCAGGGCGCATGAACGGGGCCACGCCCTCTTTACCTAGGCCAACAGCAGCCATTCCGCCCTTCAGACGGGTTTCCTTGGCCTGCTCAGCCTGCACGGCCCACCCACGCAGATAAGCAGCTACAATAGCCTCTTTTAGAGTTATGCCGCCCGCCGCATAAGCAGCTGCGATCTCACCCGACGAGTGACCGACGACGGCCGTGGGCTTGATGCCACACTTTTCCAGAAACCGCAGAGCACCTAACTGCACAGCGGTGCACAGTGGCTGCGAGAACTCTGGCTTGCCAAAGAGCGCCTTGGTCTCGTCGTCGGCGGCCGTCAGCATCTTTTCAACGGTCCATTTAGGCGTCGCCGGGCCTAGCTGGGCTAGCGCAGCGTCCATATCACGGACATCCTGAAGAAACTCAGGGAACAGACGCAGCAGGTCCGACGCCATGCCGCCCCATTGGGCTCCCTGGCCGGTGAAGACAAATACCGGCTCAGGCGGCGACGCACGGATCGTCTGCGGCTTTTCGAACTCGAACGGCTCGCCGGCATTGTGCGTTACCACCGAGAAGGTGCGCTGGTTCAAGTGCGCCCGGCGAGTAGCCAGAGTGTAAGCTAGATCGTCCAGCACAGTCCGCGGACGCTCGATGATATACTGCGTAATATCACGGACACGCTGGTTCAGCGACTTAGTGTTGCTCGAAGTCAAAGTGACTAGACGAGGCCAAGCTGAGGTCGCGGAACCACTAGCGGTAATAGCCGTAGTCAAGAAGGGCCGATGCTGCTTGAGGAATTCAGCGGCCGAATCAACAATCAGCTATCGGATCTTAGTTAGTGACAAGTTCTTCAATCTAGAATAGATCCTCCACCTATAGAATCCGGCAGATTGCGACTTACATGTGCATTTGATCCGCCAATACCAAAGGAGTTGATACTAACGCGACGGGCACGGTTCTCTGGGAATGGGATTGCTTCAACAGGGACTATGACCTTAGCGGTATCAAAAGGAACTAGAAGAAATAAGGTGTTAGTCTAGTGCCGTTTAGATCCCTAACGGAGCGTGATATATACTTTTAGGGTTGGGCTTGGTAAATTTGATGTTAGGCGGGATAATGCCGTGTTCAACAGCCAGAACAGCCTTTATGAGACTGCTGATGCCTGAGGCGCCTTCGGCATGGCCTAAGTTTGGCTTGATCTGTGAGGGTTGTCAGTATATCTGTAAACTTGACCTGTCTTTCAACAATACCAATCTATCACTCTCTTACCGATCCAATGTACATGGGCTTGCCGTTTGCACCGCTCGTTCCAAAGGCCTTGATGACGCCGTTGACCTCAATCGGGTCGCCTGTCGGTGTTCCCGTGCCGTGGCACTCGACAAATGGCGTCTGCGACAGATCCGAGATGCCGGCCGCCTTGTACGCCACCTCGATGGCCTCTTGCTGGTGCTTGGCATCCGGCAGCGACATTCCAGCCGTCTTGCCGTTGGCACTTAATGCCGTGCCACGGATCACAGCGCGAATCGGATCGCCGTCGCGGATCGCGTGGTCTAGCAGCTTTAGATAGACGGCGTTGATGCCCTCACCACGGGCATATCCGTTCGCATCGGCCGAGAACGTGCGGCAAGAACCGTCTGGTGATAGAACGCCCTGCTCTGTCATGACTTCGCTGACTAGCGGGCTTAACATCAGACTGGTGCCGGCCACAATGACACCTTCGCACTGGCCGTTATACAACGCCTCGCAGGCTTCATGAATCACAGTCAGACCCGACGAACAGGCGGTCTGGACAGCCATACTAGAGAGAGAAAGATAGGGTTAGTCTAGTGTCATATACTTTGAGCAAAAACGGAAGAGATCGACCTCCTTCTCGTTCTGATTTATCCTTACCTCGGTCCCGACAGGTTAAACTCGTACGACACCCGGTTCGACAGGTAGAAGTCTGCGCCAGTATAAACTCTAAACGCGCCTTTCATCAACGGATCTCTGGACGTCACTTCCATCCAGTCCTGTCCGAAGTTGCCGACAAACACGCCGGTCCGCGATCCGCGCCAGTTCTTCTGGCCAGCATTCTCCATGCACTCCCACACCACTTCCAGCAGCAGCTTCTGCCGCGGGTCCAACGCCTCCAGTTCCGTGCGGTTCATGCTAAACATGCTGCTATCGAACGCCTTGAGGCTTACGTCCTCGTCCAGGAAGTAGCCGTAGCTCGATGCCGTGCTGTTACGCCAGCCCTCGGCGTTCCACCGGCTAGCCGGCACAAGCGACCGGGCATCCCGCTTGTTGATCAGCAGTTGCCACAGATCATCTGGCGTTGAGATGCCACCGGGAAGCCGTAGGCCAAGGCCGACGATGGCGACTGGCGGCACGGTGGGTGTTTCTTCCGGAGTCATGTTCTCTTTTGTATAGAAGCAAGGGTCAAAGCTAATGATGTTATATAGCGAATAGGGTTAGTGTGCGTTGCTGTAGTTGTTGAGAATAGAAGCCTTTGCACAGGGGGGGGGAAGAAAAGTATGTGAAAAAAAAGGGATATACTAGAACAGTATGTATGTGGAGGGAAGAAAGAAGAAGAAAAAATAAAGAAGACTTAAATCAGTCAATCCTCTACATCATCGTCGTGGAACAGCGACCCTGGGGCCTCTTATAGAGAATCATGGAATAATACAGGGAACAGTAGTTATCTTTCCCGATTTCACTGCAACTTTGCAAGGACACGGGCTTCTTTCGCATCTTCCTTCTCGTTGCTACCCACTGTGCAGCACATCCCATGTCTTCGGCCATAGGATATTCCACTTGGCTGGCCCGTCAAAGATGCATGGATTGATACCCAAGCATTTAGCATCCAGCATTCAAACAACAGCTGATTTTCCAATGTTCAGGACGCACGCCAGACACCAGCTTCACGTCCAGTGTTCTCTCTAGAGGCAGAGAAGAAGAAAAAAGGTGTGATCTCAAGCAAGAAGCACTAATCATCCAAGCAGCAACAACAAGAAAGAGGCAGAAACACATTACAAGAAATCCTTATCTCACACCCTTCCTTCGTAGACACCCTTCTCAACCTTCATTTTTTTTTACTTACACGTGATCTATATCATGGCTAGTCTCTAGAATCCTCTTGCTAATAAGTCCGTCAATATCGGACCAGTCCGCTGAACTGTCCAGACTAGCATATTCGTCGTGCCTCCGATCCACGGTATGCATGTATATGTACATGTGAATATGCGGATGGGTGCATGAAGGTCTGCGTGTGCGCGTATTGGTTGCTCATAGAAACAACGACGACGACAAGGCCAAGGCAATACATGCAACAAACTCAACTCAGTAATAATCACATCATGGAATCATTGTAGATTCATTACATGAAGAACAGACTATTTCTGGATCCCGACGCACCAGTCAGTCTATGGCTATAGGAGTAGGACTCGGTCTCGGCCCTGCACCCCCAACTCAGGAAAGGAACTCAAGTGTGCGTGTAATTCCGCCCGCCTCCAAAGCAACGAGAGAGAGAGAGAGAGAAACAACAAGAGCTAGAGATAGGATAGACATGCGCCGTGTCCTGCCTGTCCTGGGGCGTCCGTCTAGTCAGAGGAGACTCTACTATACTTTTCTAACGAATACAACAAAGGCCGCAAGACCGAGTCGTTGTATCAGAGGGCCCCAGAAACGCCACCATGGCCGGCGGAACCGGCGGCTACGGAATCAACGCCCTTCCTTCTATCCCCTTCTCGGTAATAAATCAATGATAAATACACTCAGGAAGACAATTGGATTGCTGCTTATCTAGACTACTTTCGGTAGCTTACTAGTTTCCTTAGCCGTCTGCCAGTCTTCTCGACCGGGTGACCTCATTGACTTCTTTTCTGCCTGTCAGCTTCCTTTACTCTTCCACCTCTAGCCGCTAAATGATGTACGTGTCCAAGGTAGTATGCCATGCAGAGAAAACAAATATTTGAAGATAAACAAGACATCACACCTTCAGGAATGTGCGGCGTCGTGCTATACTCTCTTAGCACAAGTAGCACTACTATATAGTACAACTCTTCCGGAAGGCATTTTGCCTGCAGTAGCGAAAAGAAAAAAAAGCTCCTTTAACAACTTCGGTCTACTATGTATGATACGTGTCTCTAATGCGACACTGACCGCATTTGTCCATACAAAGCGGGGACTCTGAACTATGAAGTCTTAACTAAAGTCTTAATTAAGTCTTGGGCCTTTGCTTAGGGTTAGTCATGATCGAATATGCCAGTGTCAAATATCAAGCAAAAATGGCTGCGTCTTGCATCTGCTTGAACCGTAATCTGGATGCAGGAAAGCCAGCAGCGGCCAAGGCAAGACAGACAAACGTATAGAATCTGTCTGACCGTCTGACACCTTTTTTTTTTTATAAATTTTTTAAATTTTTCATCTTTGCTTGCTATGATTCATCGTAGCAGTCAAAACTCAGATTGGCTGGACAAGGGAAGGGCATGGGATGCTGAAGGTTAGCCCCCAGCAGGGCCTAACCATGTCGTTATTGAATCAACCCATAGCGCTGGGCTCTGAGTAGCAGCCCTAGCCACGGCTGGCCAGTGAAGTCCCATGCTAGGCGTAACCAATTACACCCGGTATAAATGACAAGAACAACTCAGTAGTCGAGAAGAGACTATAGTACCTTTATTATTAGTAGAATGCAAAGAAAACAAGTAATTGCCTGACAATGACAAAGATACAGTAACGGAGGTCTGGACAGCCAACTTTACTAACATCGAATGAAGGTTAGTCTAGGCAGGGGGTGGGTGTCTCAAACTTACTGTGTAGACTTCTTATAATGGACGGAGACGTGGGGAACGGCGACTGCTACACTTAATTATACTTGATATTATTGTGGTTATTATGCATCTTGCCCACCTCCAGTACGGCCCGGCCAAGACACGTTGTGTGTAAGCAAGATATTGGACAGACAAAGCTTCCCGAAAATGTCCCCTTCCAAGCGAACAAGGGCGGAACTCTCTCAGTTGGAGACAGTTGAGTTGAGGTGCATACGTTATCAGCACTAGCTATTACCACCACTACCAGCGGCTCCGGCTTTTGGTTCAGTCTGGCCCTAGTCGTAGTTGCAGCTGTGACCGTAGAGGCGGTCATAGTAGTAGTGGCGGAGGGTGTAGTGAGGGATTTCCAGGGTGGGAATTGTGTTTTATTTTTTTGGGGGTCTGTTCTTTCCCGCCAGATCGCTGTATAGTAGTATCTTTCTGAGGCATATTCAGCGCCTTAGCCAATAGCTAATACTACCCACGCCCTAAAAACCTACTCGCTTCAACTTGATATCAGAGGGATGGATGGAGCGGTAGGCGGAAACGGAAACATTGTGCTACCCTCAGCCTATTCTCAACCCACCCTCCCGAAAAGGACACTTATCTTTCATGGGTGTCACAGAACGACTCTGTTTCTAGAGCTTGCCATAACCTGTGTCTGTCTTGCAGGCATGCATGCTGTAGTATTTATGGTATATGTAAGACAACACAACAATACCACAGTCAACATGGGTAAAGCTGTTTTTTTTTTCTTTTTGTTTCCTTTGTTTCCTTGCTTGATAGGCGGGCCAGTGTGATAGTAACAAATTTTGCTTTTGCTTCTAATATCATTGATCGGTTCTCACGAGCTTCAAGCCCCGTCAACTTTCACCTGATACTTATCAAAGAACTGTAAGCAAGTCAATCAGAGAGTCGCATTCTAGTCAGACTTTGATACATGATAACTATTAGTATACTTGCATCCCAAGGATCCTAGCCCATGGGGCTCCAGCCCGTCCTCTTCTTTGTTTTTATCAGACAAAAAAACATGACGTGGTAGCGAGTCAGGCCAGATTGACCAGGCTTTGGCCAGCCTTCCCAGGAAAATGCTCGCCTTGGCATTATGTCGTAGTATTAAACCCCAAAAAAGAAAGAAGAAGAAAAATCAATATCAGTTCCAGTGGCAAAGCGATGAGTAGTAAGTAGTAGCAGAAGCAGTAGTAGCCAGTTCTGGGATACCAAAACACGCAACGTCATGTGCTGGTATCACAGAAGAAGACGGCTACCATGTAGGCTAGCCAATGGCACTAAGTATCATCAAGTCGAGATAGGTCATCCAAGCTCCACGAGCGTAGTTATTGCTGTCCTGATAGGACATGATTCATACTTGCTTATTGCTTTTGCTTATCTTACCTCGACTCTCGCCGTATGGAGGTTGGGCCGAGGAATGACGCAATAGAGGCGATGGTATTTGCAGCTGTTGTCTGTCTCCAATCGGGTGGTCTTTTTTCGGCTAGGTTCGTTCGTGCCGTGTTATGCCTGCGCAGTACAAAGGCACATATGCCATGCAACCGCTAAACAGGGCACGACTAAGTCCAGTCAGCAAGCCCTGCTGAAGCCGTGTATATCGATATTGTATGGCGGTTAGTATATGGCGACAGTAACATTGGGCGCTTGCAGAATAGATCTCAACTCAAGTCTGGCTCTCTAAGTCTCTGCTTCTCGTTCTTCTCGTTCTTCTTTTCTTTCCTCTTCCCTTCCGTCCTTCTTTCTCATCTTGCTTTTTTTTTTCGGCTCGCGCTCACGGTCGTCGTAGGGATTCTATAACCCACACGTTGCGGCCACATGCAGGTCGAATAGCGCACGTCTTCAGAACAGGAAGGTTAGGAAGTACCAAGTCATCTGCGATCTGCACCTTGGACAATTTGAACCAACCTGTGCCTTTGGAGCTGGACGGCCAACATGCATAGCGGATTCCGAGCCCTGCAATAGTGTTACGCTATGGTATGTAGTCGCCTACATATGTGTATACTAGTATTACTACTACGTGCTATGCGCTGCGACTGAGTTATCCCAGTCGGGTAGTCGTGTCCTTCCTTTGGGTCGAAGAGGTACACAAAGGCAAACAAGACAGAAAGAGGAAAGCATAGCAAGCACAGATGCAATGTTCTACTCCGAAATCATGCCTTCATATCTGTAACGTGCGTAAGCTTATCATTGGTTGAGCACCGTGGTCACACTGAAGAGCGCTTACATCCTAGAAGTAGTACATGAGGCGAGCGGGGTTGGGATTTTCAACGCTAGGCTGTCTGTAGACAGAAACGATGCATCAATAAGCACTATTGACAGCGTGCATCTTTTTGGGGCTTACGGAAGAACATTATTTGGTTAGAAAGGGCCAGACAAGAGGTTGACGTTTTCTACATTCAGTAGCCCTGTGTGTGTTCCCAACATCATCCCAGCATGTTTACTTTCTCATTGTAGATAGACTCGTCGGTGTGATCGCCGCAATAGTAGACAAACACAGATAGCGTAAGCTTCATCTATCTCCATCCCTGCCCGTGTTATCTATGAATAAGACGGTCAGCCTACGTACATGTACGTATGACACAGCAACATCGATCCCACCCTCGACATGGCCTGTCCGTCTTAATCCAAAGACCTTCAGACCGTATATTCCATGAATGCTTGTTTTCATGGCATACAAGATTCGAGAATATAGCAAAAAAGAAGATAAAACGCGCATCAGCGAGGCTAACAGTACCGTCTGCGTCGGCTTTGCTCTCCTCTCTGCCGTCAGTAAGATGCCGTTGGGAATTATTCAGCAATTGTTGACGCTTAGGTCAGCAAGATGCTACTTGAGGCAACCGTTCTAATTCGGCGTCACATCTTAATACGTTACCACAGGCTGCTTTCGCAATAATAAACCAAGCCATTGGCAGGTGACAGTTGAATTGTCGCATCAATGAAGCTTGAATCGTCGACTTATCAGCTATCCCGATGTGGTATTCGGTTGAATTTGAAGGTTTCCGAGCAATCTTTGTGGGTTTTTCCAATCATCACAGAGAAGGCTGGTTGCTTTTAACATAAGCCTCAGCTCAGTAGACGAAGCTAAATTGGCAAGCGAGGCCTTCGGTGTAAGAATATGCCGAACTTTCTTCATCAATGATAGTTGTATCAGATCCTGTTTTAAGGTATATATTTGTGTTAGGGTTTATAATACTAAACCATTCAACCAAAGAACTACCGTAAATAGCCCCACTCCGAGAGAATTTCCCAAGTTGACGTTTTGTGCCAACCACGTCGCGACTCATAAGCCTACAGCCTCGTGTCTAATCAAGTTCAATCCAAACTTGCATCGTCACATATAACAATGTTCTGTAAGTTGTCATAATCTTATGTGTATCATGTCCTTTCGCTTTTACTAACATAGCATCTAGTCCAGCCGCCGCCGCCTTCTGAGGAGGAAATTCGTCAGCAGGAGGCTGATGCCTCGTTCGCAATCCAGCGTTCTATTGTTGCCGCTACTCTGCTGTACCTTTGTAGGCTTATTCTCCTCATGAAATATTTTGTCTCTATTTTCTAACACATTCTTAGCTCCATTCGCCATCGAGGCCGTTAAGATGATTTTCTAAAAAAAAAAAAAAATAGACATGGTTTTACATTAGTATCGCGATGCAGCATGCATCATCTCATGATGTGAAGCCCTTATTCGGGCATGTACATTGATTGTGATTCTAAAAACCAAATAGATAATGAATCTAATAAGTCACGTTTGTGTGTTCTTAACCTCGCTAGAAATCTTGTGCGGGCGCTACCTTCATGACTTTCCCCCTCCTTTCCAAATCATCATGTCGTAACCATGCGAATGAAGAGCGAAGTGAAAATGAAAACTGCCCATCCTTTTCGCAAAAACCCAATCCTTGATTAGGATCTCCCATTATAACATTTATGCGCAAGTAACAACGGTATGTCCCTATTCGCTCTTCCCAAGCGACTCGTATTCGGTGTTGATGGCCTCCACCTCTTTCTTAAGGTGTTGAAGCTGCTTGTCGTAGTCCTCCAAAACCTACAAAGAGTTGTTAGAACATGATCAACAATGTACCCAGATAGGATGTATGGCAAACTTACCTTCTTCAACTTCATCTCGGTCTCCTCATCTAAGCTCTCGTCTGGCTGCGCTAGGGGCTTGCTAAGCTCTTGCGTAAGTGTGTTGGCATAACCTCTGATTATAATCAGTCTGCTCCATAGCTCCTCTTCCTTAGCACCGATAGCCGGGTCTTTGACATCCTTTTCCAACTGGTGCAGTCTAAGGCGCATATGATCCTCTTCACCACTGAGCGCGTATCCACGGTTGCGCAAGACCTGGACCTTAGCCGCGAAGTTCATGCAGCGCTCCTGTAAGACAACGTGTCGACGGCGCGCAGCCGCAGCGCGCACACTAGTAGAGAGGTCGTGTCGTGACAGGATAGCATCCATGCTGCCATTAATCTGGTGAATGCGCGTGTTGAGATCGGCTACAGCGCGGCGCTGGGTCTTGAGGCGGTCTGAGATTCCCTGGAACCCGGTACACAAAACTGGAATAAAGCCCGCGGCAGGCTTTTTCTCAAGTGCCTCTTCCCATTCACGCGGATTTTCGTGCGGGCCAGGCTTGTAAAATGGAACATTGGCTTCGTCCACGCGATTGTAGAAATAATGTTTGAAGACACAGTTCGAGTTCGTCGTGTCCCATTTCTCAATGACCTGTTGGATCTGATCTTGTACTGGACGCTGGTCTATAACAGAAACGACAATATTAGATGCGATATTGGAAATAAGCTTGATAATTCGTTTAAGACTTACGCGGCGCCTCACGTGATGGCTGCCATAGTGAGTTTGATAGCTGGGCCTGCGATTGAGCGAGAGAAGGAAGGCCGCTTTGTTGTGCTTGAAGCTGCTGTTGCTGTTGAGGTTGGGCGACAGAGTTTCCAAATATGCTCGCACTAGGTTGCTGTTGTTGTTGCTGTTGCTGTTGCTGTTGCTGTTGCTGCTGAGGAGCTCCAGTTCCAAACAAAGGCTTTCCAAACACAGAGCCAGTGTTGGCTGTAGCAGCGCCGAATCCAAAGCTCATTTTCGATACAGACAAGGCGATTGTAAGCCGATTCGATCGAAAACCAGTAGACACTCAATTGTTCTGTGTATTCGTGTATGGAGACGAGGCTAAGTTTGCGCAAGCTTCAAGGAAGCTCGATGCTAAGGTTCGTGATATGTGCGTACAACTGTAACTTTTGTGGCAGCCGATGCAATTATTTAATTACGCCAATTTAATGCAAGAAGGCAAATATTAGCAAAATATAACAATGAAGATGACTCTTTAACTTGTGTATATTAAAATAAGGTGAGACTGAAAGTCCTGGAAAGTCGAAGCAAGCAATTAAAATCATCACTAAAGGGACCTGAAGGAAGGCTGAACTTTTTCTTGCGTCCCTACAAAGAATCGCTGAGCGCGTCCCTGGATCTGGTGCACGGGCCATATATATTCGGTAAGGATGTTACACCGAATGCTCACCGAATTATACTAGGTTTCAATAAGATATAGGATGTGACATTGACATGATATAGTGTATACTACACATTAAGTTTAATTAATAATTCATTATCTGAGAATACTAATTTATGGATTATAAAGTATAATATAAAATAAAAAAGATAATGATAAACATCAATACTGTTGTATAAAGAGTGTACGTTCTTTAAAAACGTTAAAATATGATTGGAAAAAGGTTATCCCGACCCTAGAGCGAAAGCGGGGTTTGTATATTGGTTCAGGCGCTTGGAATTATTGTTATATCTTTATACATGTTGTATAATTAAGTTTAGTTTTGCTTTATATCTGAAATCTTAGTTATTGGCCGGTTCTTCCTCTGTGAGTGAAGACAACGCGTCAGACACGCAGAGAAACTAGCTACGGCAACGCGTCTATTGAGTTGGGAATCACCAGTGATCATTGATAGTACAAGAACCCTACACTGACCCTAACTATAGTCCACTACACGTGACCTCCCCACATTTCCAAAAGCTTGAATTAAACCCTGCCAATCAGCAATGCTCAATTCCGAACACTTCAGATCTTTGAACCGCCATTCTTACCCATAAGCCCGAACTCCCGCCCGCAAAATAGCATACTTCAAACTCGACTAACACCTTCTCCGCCGGCTACCACGACAAATTGCCCATCATGTCGAACAGAAAACCTACGTAAGTTGCGCTCACTTGGCCTGCCTGTCCTACGAATGCACTATGCCAGACGATCCAATAGCCTCAATTGGCGCTGCGTTTATATCCACCCGTAGCTACGATCCACGGGTCTTAATTGTGAAGCCACTGCTAGTTTACTAGTTCGCCTCACTGTGTTGTTTTGTTGTATAAGGTGCTTGGGTTGTGGCAATTACGCATATACTAACGTTTGGGGGTTTTTTTTCTGTAGGTACGACCAGACATTCCTCTACGATGTGACACCTATGCCGGATCATATCCCGAAGGTCGAGGAACTTGGCGCATCATCTGCACCACTTCTATCTGCCGCTTTCTTTATCGGCGCAAGATGCCGCCCGTTCAATGATGATTTCATGCAGTGCAAGTCGGAGGCCAATGGCCGGGGAGAGTTTGACTGCTTGAAGGAAGGCCGGAAAGTCACTCGCTGTGCTTCTAGCGTGTATGTATCTACTTCCAAGCTGAATGGACTAGTCATCAATGTCATGCCACCATGATTGCGGAGCGTATAGAGAGGCATATTGGTAGCCATGCGACAAATCGTACGAGCGAACATCGATTCTATTTCGTGCCTCTCATACCCTCTCATAGCTTGGCAATCTTGCTGAAAAAAAAAAAAAAAAACACGAATCATGGAGAACGTGCGGAAGGTTAGCTAATAGATTCGTTAGTATCAAGGATCTCAATACCCATTGTCTAGATGAGTTCCGCAAGCACTGGCAATGTCTGGATAATGGTAACCATCAGCTATGGCAGTGCCGCGACGACGAATGGAAGCTTAACAGATGCGTCTTCGAGAAGCTAGTATGTATCCTATGATGACAACTAATTGACGCCTCGACTAACAATTTTGGCAGAAAATCGAGAAGCATATTCCCGGACAACCCCAAGAAAAAACCCCAGTGCATCTTCGCCCAACCCAGATCTTCGCTGACCGCGCTATCCGCACAAAGCCCTATATCGCTGGCTCCAACGCCGAGTCGGCTTAAATATTCATATTGCCCTCTCCATCTCTTGGCGGAACAAGGTTATGGGTAGCGGTCAGTCTTCTTCAGTCAAATATTGGGTAGACAGGCACGCTACCCCTTTGCAAAGAATGCGGTTGAGCACGTGGGATTGGCAAACTTACTTGTAGCTAGTGCTTACTTTACCCGCCAACTCCACCTTGATTGCCTTCTTTGACAAGTTGCCTGCTTGATATGTAGATATTTATCTCTTTCAACGCATATATCTCCGTATTCAAGGGGTTGGTGAGGGGGCCTGATTCGGCGAAAGCACCTGTCTCTAGCTTTGGCATACCCTACATTATAGCCCGGCACACCCCTCGGAATCAACGAGAAGACACAGCAACCATACCAACAAGAACAACAGGCTATCACTACTAGGCTCCTTCGATCGGCAGGAAATAGGAACGAGAAAGCACAGTAATTACTAAACAGACCAGGATTATATCCAACAGAAGTCAGACAGTCTGGCGATGAATTGACGATAACAGTATTATTTTCACAATTATTACCGTTGATAATGTAAGCCACCTAGAGCTACGTATGCAAGGCGCATATTGTTTGTTTCGCCCGGCGATAGTGAAGGTTTGTTTCCCATGTCTTATAGTAAGAGTAAGAGGGGCTGTGGGCTAATGTAACCCCATGATGATTTATTTAACTTCCGAGTCAATATGTGATGTGATATATAGCACAATGCAACGATATAGCAGAAAGTCGGAACGTGGACGAAAGATATCTGCATTGCCATCATGTATGAACTTGGGGACTGTGTTGTAATACGGCATTCAATGCTATCAAATAACAGCAAGCTATGCTACTTCTAGTTAGTGCTATATTATGCCTGATAATACAATGCATGCGATGGGATATCTCTGGCGAGCTACAAATGGTTGGCATGACGTTGGATCGGATCCTGCTGGATTCTTGTGATAGCGGTGGCCTACTGGCAACCGGCCCAAGGCCTTGGGAGCTTAGATGTACAGACTCATATCATATCATATGGCAAAGGCGGTACGGACTGACATCCTAAATCAACGCTCACTCCTCATGCACATAAACAAAAAATCACGGCTTCGCGTTACAATACGAAGGGGAAGGTGGGCTTGAACTGACACGCAGGCCACGCCATACTGGTTTTTTATTTTATTTTTATAACTCTGGTTTTGTTTATTTTGTATTTAAGATAAGATATTGACACTATTCTATTGTTCAATGCATACAAAACCGAGCCAGTAAATCTACGTCGAAGGTAGCGAAATGCAGACGAAACAAATGTAACTTTTTTTTGGAGGCCCGATGGATAGAACCCCCGAAAACTGCGAGAAGCTGTTGTTGTTCTTGGCATGGTTCTGCTTTTCCATAGACAACCCTACTTATCTGACCGTTCTCGTCCTATTGTTAGCAAGTTTATGCGCTAAGTTATTGTTGCTACAAAAAGAAGAACGTTCGATGTTGTTTGCCCCCCCCCCCTTGCTCGGGTTCGGACTTGACAGGTTGCTATTTGTAATGGAACAAAGGCATTGTTCTTTTTTGGCTTCGAGTCTAATTCCGGATTTGACGTTTGGTTAGTCTGAGCGGGTCAGTAATTAATTTGAAAGATCAGCACAAGAAAAAATGAGAATCGTGGAGAAAAAGCGTCGTCCACTTCATGTTTCATGTGCTTCCTTATATTTTTTACTTCGATATTTTGTTGCTCCTATATGGAAGAACAGGCTCTAGAAACTCTGCCCACACTCTAAACCAGTCGGCCCGTCATCAGATACTACTAGTGAAAAGGGGCGTGTAGATAATAGTATGCCGCTTGCTTGGCAACTTACTAATCAGTAACAAACACTAAAGAACAACGAAAGCAGCTGTCGCGAGGTATTTGTATTTATTGTTTACTGTGGGCCACATACTACTAGCAGGCTTTTCGTTCCCGTGAGCCTAGACCAGTCAGTCAACACCACAAGGATGAGACTGGAAGACAAGGCAGGAAGGTGAACGGAATAAGATGCTGGAAGACAAGAGGGGAAAAAAAAAGTCTCTTGTTAATTCCTTGTGCGTCCTGGCCATGAACCGATGTCTTTTTGTGTTCCTAATTTCTTGTCTTTTTTCTACATCTCTTCTACTTTCTTCTAGGAACAAGGTGCACAAACATAATCATGGCAAGTGGTTCGGGCCTTTCTCTGACCATGACAGCCATCACGTCCTCAACTGTTCATTTCGCCCAGAGCCGGAATTCTCGATTGATATGTGTAATGTGTAAGCAATGCTTCTTAACCTGCTAAAAATGAAATCCCCAATGGCGTCTTTACGCAGCTGAGTGGATGATGTTCATTTTGGAAAACCCGAAGTAGCCATATTTAACTAGACTGTCAGTAGTCGATAGGGATGCTGTGGCCAGAGGAGAGAAATATCGCATGTTTGGTCTTAAGTCTGGAGCAAAGCTGTAGCTCTTGGAAATACTGCTAGTAAGCGAGCCAAGGCTAGTACAACATGCATATAATAGGGTAGAAAGTCCTATCAGCAACGACTTGTAACATGTTAATGACTACATGCCCTGTAGAGAAGGAATACTTTCTAGTATATCACACGAAACAAACACCTAAAAGTATACTAGCTAGTCGAGACGTTAAGATCAACAGGCGAGCCACGTCGGGCAGGACGCCAGGTCACGGGCAAGACTTTTTGTCATGGTTCTCAACCCTTTTGCTTGACCGCGTACAAGACAACTTTGCGGCGTCCGGATATGGCTGATAATGCGACCTAAGAAGTCGTATGCTGAACTTTGACAAGTCGCAGTGCACATCCACATCCTCAGACAGTGGCAAGATTCTGACGATGTGTTGCAAGGAAGACTAAAAGAGCTGCAATGTTGTCGGACCAGAACGACCAGGGCTTACATAGTAGTTCCACGGCCAGCAGCAAGACCTTACTCTGGCGTACAAAGGGAAAGGCAACAAGCAACATCAGATCATCAGACAACTAGTTGCAAGTTCTAATGCACAGAGTTGAGAGCAACATACCACCAGTGTTAGTAGAAACTAGCCCATCGGAAGAAAGAGCACAGTTTGGGGATAAGACAAAACCTACAGCCTGCAAACAGTGTCCGAAACTTTGCGAAGTTGTGTAGCATGGAAGGGAGAAATAAGCCGCAACTGTACATCCCAGCCAGGGTGCTATTAGTATCGAGAAAGGAAATCATGCTTCTACAATGACAAATTAGTAGCTTAGATTAGATGGTGGCCAAAGGGCGTGCGCCCAAGTAAGGTGCCTAGCCAGTACAATGTTGCAGTGCAATCTTTGTGACACGTGTGCCGGGGCCCTCATTAATACTAATAGTTCTCTGCGTGCTTTAAAGCCACAATATGCGGCGGCGTAAATAGAAGCAACAATGATAACCAAAGAAAAAAAAAATAAGAAGAAGAAGGGGAAAAAATAAACACCCAGCTATCCTTCTACCATGCCTGTAACCACAACTTATTCGACTTGCCAGTCACAGCTTGTAGTGACCTCTGAATACAACTTCGAGACAGCAGTCAGCACGACTAACAACTGCCTGCACTCGGTAATGTTTACGGGAGAAAATAACTAATAGCTGAAAATATGCAAGCCTGAGAAACTTCGGAGTGTTCGAGAAGAGAGAAGGGCAGAAAGATGTCGCTCAATAGGTCAAATTATCAGATCCGAGGGCCCCCTGCCTCCAGGACTGAACTATGAGGCTAGATTTCGAGCTGGGGTGAGTCTATGACTTCACTACGTAAGAAACCTCCGAATAGACACCTATGTGGTGTGGTGAAAGGTAGGTACAAACTGGTGCCTGTATTTGTTTAGGAAGATATGGCCAAATATGACTACATCGACCACTCTCCGTATACAGGTAGAGTATATATAGACCGCCCTTCCAAGTCCGGTTTGTAACTAGTATCTGCGCTCTTGTCGTCTATCTATCTTTCTCGTACTTTACTATTTTTGATATACATACATACCCTCATAATATCTACCATATTTTGTCCTATTTTTTTGGTCTCTGGTAGACAACTTAGTACCTGCCACATCTTCACTCTTTTCCATATCCCATCTTGCATCCTATATTAGTAGACACTTCGCTTCCATCTACATCGCAGCAGGACTTGGCTATCATAGTTCCTACTATATCTTCATCCATCTAAGCCCCTAAGTCTACATCATCATGAGTTCAACAAGCATTGCCGAGGTTTCGACTACCAACACTGTCAGTGGTTGCACGCCATGGGCCGAGGTGATCGATATCTATGACACCCTCAACGCTACTTTTGCCTCGGGCAAGACCAAGTCGCTCAAATGGCGCAAGTGGCAACTGAAGCAATTGTGGTGGTTGATGGAGGAGAACGAAGATGCTCTCATTGCGGCGCTGGCCAAGGACCTTCGCCGCCACGAGATGGAGGCTATCTCATCTGATATCTCTACTGTCAAGCGGGATATCCTCGACACTCTCAGGGCACTCGATAAGTATGCTGCCGACGAACCCGTCAAGGAGGCAGGCCTGGTCCTGCGCTACCTGGCCAAGGCTCGGCTTCGCAAAGAGCCTCTGGGCCTGGCCCTCATCATCGGAGCGTGGAACTTCCCCTTTCTGCTGCTCATTCAGCCCGTTATTGCCGCTATTGCAGCTGGCTGCTGTGTGCTTGCAAAGCCGTCAGAGTTGACTCCGACTTGCCAAGACCTTGTCACGAGTCTTATCAACCGATACATGGATTCCGAGGCTGTCCGCGTGGTCACTGGTGGCCCAGAGGAGACCTCTAAGCTTCTGGAACTCAAGTTTAACCAAATCTTCTACACTGGCTCAACAAAGGTCGGCAAGATTGTGTCCATTGCCGCCGCCAAGCATCTGACTCCTGTTGTTATGGAGCTAGGTGGTCAGGATCCCGCCATCGTCATGCCTTCAGCAGATGTCGATTTGGCCGCTAAGCGTATAGCCTTCAGCAAGTTCCTCAATGGCGGCCAAATCTGCCTGTCGGTCAACCATGTATTTGCAGATCCCGAGATATATGACCAGTTTACCGAGCGGCTAGTCTACTGGACTAATCTGTTCTCCGGTGGTGAAGAGGGTCACATGTGCAGGATTGTCAACGAGCGCAACTACAACAGATTAGCTACCCTTTTAGAGAGCACCAATGGCAAGGTTTACAGGGCTAAGTGCCCCTCCACCGAGCTTATGTTTGCGCCTACTGTGGTCACTGATGTTGATATCCATGGTAAGAGTTCTCTTCTTGTTCAAACGGCTATAATGAATGCCGTTCACTAAAACCCACCTGCTAACCAAGATATTGATGTTAGATTCGGTGCTGAGCGAGGAACTTTTCGGACCTATCTGCCCAGTGATCAAGGCAAACAGAGCTGAGGCTCTTCAGCAAATCAACAGGTATGTACAAGTCTAGAATATACCCTGTAATGGTGTCGGTATCTGTGACGATGTTTTGCTAAATCTAGTTCGTCATATCGTAGCCGCCCTAGACCACTTGCACTCTATATTTTCAGCAACAACAAAGCTGAAGTTGATTACAGTAAGTGTTAAGTAGCTCTACCTTTTCAGGTCTTATTGCTGCTGTTACTTCTTGTCCATATTTCTAACGTCATGCTTTTCTCAGTTCTCGATAACACCCTATCTGGTGGTGTCACTATCAATGATACTTTAGCTCACTACGGTGTGCCTAATGCTCCATTTGGTGGTGTGGGTGACTCTGGTAATGGCTACTACCATGGTTACCACGGCTTCAGAGCTTTCTCGCACTTGCGGACGGTAGTGGAGATTCCTAAGTGGATGGAGTTCATGATGGAGTCCCGCTACCCAGGCTACGATCTCATCCACAGAAAGAAGATTGAGGTGCACAACGAGATTGGCTTCAAGCGCAACGAGACTATGGAAGACCAGCACGAGTGCGATAGCTTCTTCCGCAGGCTCTTCCGTTATGGTTCACGCAAGTGAAGCTTGATTTTCAGCCATAAAGTGACCCAGAAGTGACCCAGCCAAGACTGGGTGGAAGATAACGAAACGAGATATGCCCAATCTTATCATTTCCAATTATCGTCACCTCTTTCGATTCCTTTTCTTTGCCCCCCCCCCCCCAAAGAGGATATAGAACTCAAAAAGCCGCAACAAAATGGCGGTGCACCTATAGTTTGTCGGTGAAGGTGCATCTGAGCATGCCATAGCCAGGATCACATGGGATATGAGCCACAAAAAGCAGTTGAAAGCTGAATTTGGGAGAAAAGCCCTGCATATCGAAAAGAACTCTCTAGTCCTCGCCGCGTCTAGCTCTTTTTTTTTCTTTTTCAGAAAAGTCATGACAAAAACAACATCATCCTTCGCTGTTTGAGATCGATCTAGACTCATGAGTTTCTCCTGCTTCTCAACGCCAGGACAGCAATGTTACTAAGCCAGTCAGTTTGAGACTTTTTGAAAAGGCAGGTCACCCCACAGGAGATGATGGTTCGTGTGTACATATGTTTGTGAACATACTTTCGTATCATGAAATAACACAGGATCGAGGCCGGCGCAGGACACTGTCTTCAGCCTGGGATTACTTAATATTATAATATTAACACTTTCTGACCTTTCACTTATTCCAGGATCAAGTGAAAGGAGACAGAGGGATTTGTATCAGTAATCGTCACCTTCGAGATGTCCAGAATAAACATCCAGAAGAGATTCGCTGCTTCTACAGCATGTTATTACTGTTATGCCCTTTTGTCTTTGTTCTAGCTCCGTGTTATACAACTAGCCCAGACCGAAAGATGTATATATCTAGCTCTGCAAAGACATCCAATTTGCTAGTTTGTATTTCTTTTTTTTTTCTTTTTTTTATATGTTTCTTTTGTTCTTCTTGTTATGATCTATATATGTCATCGTTTTTCTCGTTTCTTTCTATATTTTTTTTATTTCCTTTGTTCAGTCATATTACATCTATCTTTCATTGTGTCATACTAAGCATGTATGTTTAAAAATATAGATCTATTTTAATTAGTTAACTCTTGTCTTCGTTTGTCCATTGTTTGTTCCTTTGTAAATACACCAGAAGATGAGGAAGATCAAAAAGAGATACACTACGTTGACTCCTTTTAATTCCCTCGTTTGAAAATTTTATTCTTTCCTTCTATTAGTTGTTCTAGAATTAACAAAGCTTCTATAAAAGAAAAGAATAGAAAATTCCCGAGGCTGACGGCTGAGGCTGACGGCTGCTTGATACAAGGATAGGATCACCAAACGACTACACTAAGTTCACAACAACATACAACCACCATATTTTTCGTCTCTTCTCGTCAGTTTTATTTATTCTTTTTCATAAAAATATAATTATTACTTGTCGTCTTTATCATCTCTAGTAACGTTTTCTTATAAAGCTGTCACTTACTTGTCCGACTGGTTGTTATCCCACCATCCATCTACAAGATCCTCAGTAACAATAGCACCCTATATATATTATCCAGACGCCCCTCCAACATCGTCGTTAGCTTACCACTCGGGCTTCGAGCGGCCACGCCGACCTGATGGCACGTCATATCCCAACCGTGACTTCTCCATGAAGAACGGTGGCGCCAGAATCGTTATGTTGTGCTTGAGGCCCCATTCCTCTCCACAGATATTCTCAAAGTTTTCCGGCCTGCTGAAGATATCTGGCCGGATCTTTTCTAGCTGGGCCTTGGTTGCGATAATCATTTTCTGCATATCGTCAGAGTGGCGCATAATAAAGCCGGCGTTGCGCTTTCGTAGCGCTCTTTGCTGGCATTTAGTGTACTGGCCCAACTGGTAGTACCAGATATTATACTGTGTCAGTGACACGTCGACAGTGAACGTCACAGGCTTGTGCGCACGAATCAACAGCGCCTCTAGGATGGCTGCGGCACCCACCAAGCCTGTCTGATAATCCGAATTTGCTATATGGAGAAAAAGAGAACGAGATGTTAGTTAGTTCTTGCTAATGGTCAAGTGAAAACACATTTATAAGTGGCGTCCTAGAAGCAAAAATCCGATAGGTTCCCCCTACCCCTACCCCTACCCCTCCTCTATATGAGACAACCGAGCCACAGCGCATAAGTATGAGCCGGTTAGATGCTGGCTGGTAGAGAGCCTCATACTAAATCAGGCATGTGAAGCTTTGAGACTTGGAAGTTTAGATAGACAATGGTAGGTAGGGTAGCACTTGATAGGCAGAGCGTAGATATCAATCTAGTCAGGTCTTTTTTATGGCGAAAAAAATTGCCTTCCTTGGTTGATAGAAACGACCAAGCCCGTTATAGTGTACTCGGTGCATATTGCGGACTCCAGTAAATGATCATATGCAGTTCTAGGTTGGTTGTTCTTATCTGATGGTCTGACATCCATGATAGGACAGAGTCCTAACGGTCTTGGCCAGGGACCTATATTAGCCAATGTTCATGTGGCGAAAGAAAGGAGTCTTGTTCCAGCCAGACAAAAATATTTCGAGCCTTGTCATATACACATCACGCCCCACTAGCATCGAGACAGACAATACAGCCTGAACATGAGGGGAAAGTATTTTGGAGTGCTAACTTACGCAGTAATGGGACTACAGGTTCATCTAGTCCAAAGAAACGGCCTTGTAGCCACGAGAGGCCGACTAGGCAGTCACTAATCTGCTGCCATCCTGACCGGTCTTTAAGAGGGCCTGTCCATCCATAGCAGTTTTCACGAGCTAGAATAATTGTCGCGTTGATCTCGCGTATCCGGCCATGGCCAAACCCCAGTCGGTCTAGCACACCAGGCCGGTAACCATCGACTAAGATGTCCGCATCTTTGATAAGACTAGCAAAGACTTGCTTGCCGTCCTCTGTCTTGAGATTGATATCGGCGTCTCTCTTTCCTGTGCTTAGGTCAGGCCACAGAATCGAGATATCCGGAAGAGTGGAACTAGTAACTTTGATGACATCGGCTCCAAGCACCGCAAGAATCTTGGAGATCACTGGACCGGCAATGACACGCGAAAAATCAATCACTTTGATACCGGCAAGCGGCCGGTAACCTGGCCTGGACCTGCGAACTGCGGGCCAGGCCACTTTGTGAGGGGACTCGATCTCTGTACGGTGCCATAGCGGCTCTTGCGCAGCAGCGCGGCCGTGCTCGCTCGCAAAAAACTCTTCGGGTGTGTTGCACGTAACGCCAGCCTGGCGATAATCTTCGTTTGCGCAGCGTTCGAGATCTGCAGCAGGGAAATTTCCAACGTGCTTAGCGTAGATAGAGATGGCTTCGGGAAGTGTCACGTCCTGCTCTTCGATCTCCAGCATACGCATAGTCTCGCTGGCGTTAAGCGAGCCATGGAGATGGTACCATTTGCCGTCGCTAGTCTTGTACACGTTCGTGGCGGCTAGATGGATGGGCTTGTTCATCTGGTAGAGGTCGGCTTTGGCGCACTCGGTCATGATTTCCGGCACCTTGAGGAAGATCTCGCCGATCACTGTCGGCAGGAAGGCAGACATAGTGAAAAGGGTGGCCGTGTCACTATAAAGGGTGTGTGTGTGTGTGTGTGTATTGCGTCAGTGTCTCCATGTCACACCCCGGACTAGACAGTCTTTGTCAACGATTCGGCGGACTGCTGCTGCTTGCTGTTTAGGAGAGCACAAAGGGGCACTTACGTGTTGATGTCGGTATCCTGTAGGTCAATGCCATAGCGATCGGCAGCAATGGCGTTTGCAGAAGAGACGACCAGGGCTGACAGGGCAGAGACACTCTCAGTAATTTTGCATGGCGTGGGCACAAAAGGCTTGCTGTCGTCGCCGTGAAAACGCACGCGTGCAGCGGCTGTGATAATATCAGGATGCAAGGCCAGGTCGACGTTGTCGATGAGGTGCTCAAAGAAGATGCGGCGGGCTTCTTCTTGCACACTATAAGTATCCTCCTCGTGTGAGAAAGCGTGCTTAAGCCACGCCGGGATGCAGAAGAACATGATGGATGATGTTCAGCTTGGGTGGGCGATGTTTTTTTTTCTGGGGGGGGGGGGGGGGGCTTCTATTGTTGAAAATGATCAGAGGTAAGGGAAGAGGTAAGGGTAGGTTAGTAGATGGCTAGATGGGTGGAGGTCAGTTTAGGGAGGCGAGAGAGTTCGTGGCATTTGAAAGGGGAAGACGGCAGGACGGAAGGCAGAGCAACAAGCATTTTGAAGATGGATAGAACGGGATCTTTATTGGAAGAAAACAAACTTGGCAAGTACTTCGGCTTGTTTCCTCTTGAGTGATATTGGTACACAAAGAAGGCTATGAAGCTAGTGACAGATGAACTAAGACGGACTAAAAAGGACAGAGCTGTGCTAAGAGTAACATACTAGGTTGCTGCAAAAGTCCCTAAACAAGGAGCACTCAAAAGAACAGGCGAAGAGATACCCTATCTTGAGCTACCAACGGCGTTGCTGCCGTTGAGTAGACGCCGCCTTCTGCCAAATGAGTACGTCTTTTGCTTCATTTCGATGCTAAACGCAGTGTCAAAGAAGGTGCTACGGCAAGGTATGTCCATCTAATCCAATATGATACCGTCTCAACTATTGCCACGGGCGTCCGTAACTCTATCCTATCATGTCCACAAGGTAGGTCTATCAATTTTTACTCTTACTTCAATGTCCAATCATACAGTGTTTAACCCCTGGTCCCGGCAGTGTCACATCCAGCCAGTGCTACTATACTCATACATCCAAACCTTACATATGCACATGCACATATACGCACGTCCATCTACATAGTACGCTCCTAAGCTGTAGCATCTAGCTTCGACCTAGCCTAGCCTCCACAATAACACGCAGACGCAAACATGGGCTCCGTAAGCAGCAGTTCTGGGAGGACGTGGCATGGATAGGCCTCCGGCCATTTGAACAACCGTCTAGACGAGAAAGGACGAGCACCACGGCACTGGCTTGTTATGCAGAAAGTAAGCAAAGATTAGTGGGTTTCTACATGCGGATACCCCAGTCCATCGTTGCAGTGGCAGCAACAACGGAGGTGGCACTTCTTCATGTCAAGCAGGCGAAAGAGGAGATGGGGACGAGGAGAGGAAAGAGGGGGGGGGGGCTTGGGAGAGGTCAGAGGGCCGACCAACGGCCGTAGAGGACGGACGCGTAGTGCTTAGCTTTAATAGCACCAATACTGCAGCAGTTGCGACATGTTGGCGGCTTGTCAGTGGTTAGGGCTGTCGTAATTTGGGCATACACACTACGAACAAGGAGCTTCCTGATGTGATAGGAAAGAGAAGCGCATAGGAGAGATCGGAACTACAAGGTAGGAATAGCAATAACTTCATCGTTGGAGGATTGGCAGCAGGATAAACGTGCACTACTGGCTAGCCATAGATCGATATGGCAAGTCAGGCATTCATTCACTATGAGATGTGCCAAGAGCCTCATCAGATAAGAAGTCTTCATTAGGTTTTCATGCTCTGCTCTAGCTCGGCATTCAGAATATACGCCGTTAGCGTACTCCGAGGATAAACACTAATAATGATAGAATCAGGGCAGCCCTCTAAGTCACGTCCATAAGCAGCTAGTGTATGTATCAGTCTTTCCGTCTAGAGCCGCTAAATAAGATTTGATCAACCTTAATAATGCAGTTATCACAGATGAAGAATAACAGGCTAAACGATCTCTATTAAGGCTGACTTGACGCAGGAAGGAAATGCAGATATCTTTTTTGATGACATCCGACGGGAATTCTCGGTACTCGGAAACAACTAAAAAAAAAAAAAAAAAGACGAGAAGGCTACTTCTGAGAGCTCTGATGAAACCACAGATAGGAGCTGGCCTTGGCACCAAAACAAGCAATTCTTTAGTGAAGATTAACAGCCCTGTAACGATAAACAAAGAGCAACCCCCCCCCCCCCCCCCGAAAGAAACCAGTTAGTAGTAAGTCCTTTAGAGCCTTCAAGATCTCCAAGTTGTAGTTAAAAGTAAATCCATCCATGTTTCGATCCCACGATCCTCACTGCAAATTCTAGACTGAAGGTCAGCCGACATCTCTCTTGTTCGGGCCAGAGGATCTTCCGGCGCTTACAGTCCAACAAAAGTCAGTTACAGCTAACTCATCTTGTAACGCCAGAGGGACTGTTTCTATCACTATCGCTGTTCTCTCTCTCTCTCTCTC